>KK113928.1:212490-243222 GCA_000611955.2 Stegodyphus mimosarum
AAAAAAAAAAAAAAAAAAAAAAACCTATGGCGCACTTTGAACATAAACCTGTACCCTTTGAAACCTTCAGTAAAGTGCTGCCATGTATTGAACTGAAGCCGAAGTAATCTTTTCACGATATATATTCGGGTATAACAATACGATGCCCTAAAAAAAAATTACCCCGAGTAATACTCGGGCGTGACATTTTGGAACACCAGTGCTATGCCCAAGATTAATTCGGGCATGACAGTTAAAAAGGTTAATTAATTGAAGCTATTAATTCACTTCTTGAAATTTCTGTACAGCTTTTGCAATAAAAAACATGTCTTCAGTTTTATAGATCAAGGCTTATTATGACCACTTTTCATCATTGAGATTTTTTTATGACTTCAGATATTAGATATAAATATATAAAAATTAATATTTTTGCAGAAATAAAATATTTTTTAGTAAGCAGTGCACATGTAAAAAATAGTAGTTCTGTGATTTGTTTCATGTATACCAAAATTAATGAAAGAAAACTACATTTTACTGTGACAGATACATTGTTTTTTGCTGCATAGCAACCTTGGTTCAATATTTTATATTGCTGGATATAAAGTTTTTTTAATCATTGAATAACATTTGGATTTAATGCAAGCTGAATGTATCATTTCACATAAGTATATGGTAACAAATTCTTTTTGATCTGACCACACCCAATTACGTTCCTGGCAGTTGTAAATTAAAAAACGCAACTTGAACACGCAAACACTTGAAAACCGCTCACGTTTAACCTCACTTCGCTTACTATGGGCAGCGTTTTCTTGCCCTCACATGGCATGTCTTATTTTTCCCCTCCCGCTTCACTCTCTTCATACTACAATAGCAGGGATGCCATTTCCATGTATTCTAACCTCCTTGGTTACTTTAATGGAACTGCCTGATTGATAATTCTTTTGTGTCTTCTAGAGATTTAGTTCGGAGGAGCTTATAAAATGTATGATGTAGTTGCAATAATTTGGGGGGGGGCTGAGGATACATAAATCAGTATATTTTAGCTAACTTTCGCCTCCATAAGTTATATTATTTTTGTCATTAATGTCTGTTACCTGAGGTTAAAATAACTTTTTCATTGCAGGTTCCCTCTTTAAGTTTCCATTAAGATGTTTCAGTGTAATTTTAGTGAAAATAAATTATTAGATTTTTCTTCATAAACTGTGTGATAGTAGCTCGGATATATCTTTGTACATATATAGTCATTGGAGAGATCATTTCATCAAAATATGTCTTGTTTCCTTGTTTATTTCTTCATATTTCTGACATTTCTAGAATTAATCTGTTTAGCCATTTTAAATATAGAAATTTTATTTTGTAAGAAATGCAGTAAAAACCTTAATGTAATATCAAATAGTTTTATGATAATATTATGTAGTGATATTAATTATATTGTCAGTAATAAAAGTTAGATCGAGCTTTGGCGACCTATGACCTACGAGTCACGAGTGACCCACTTAAATTCCGAAAATAAAGTATAGCATATAAAAATAAATATGAAATGTGAGCACTTGAAGAATACTTGAAATATAAATCAAAAGTAAATAATATAATTTTTGTTTGATTACAAAGTTGCAGTAAATAAACATGCATTTTTTATTTTTAAAAATAAAAAATTGTGATATAACTTAAAGGAGAAATTGATAAACTTGGCAACACTGATCCATAATTCCAAAAAACATGGCTTTTCATTTCATCTGTATTCGGTTCAACTTATAAATGTGAAGAAATACTTTCATACATAAAATTTATTTTAAGTAAGAACAGGAGCAGCTTGATTACTGAAAATTCAGATGCTTGTATTCACCTTAAGATAAGTAACTATAACTTGACTAAATTGATGTCACAAATTCAGCATCAGGAAAACCATTGATTTCAAAGAAAAAAATTTAGTTCATTCAGTGATGTTATAACAATTAGAATTTAAATTTTTATATTTAAAGCATATTGTAATTATTTTCTCAATTAAAATTTACTTTATTATTCACCAAGAAAGATTGTGCTAAAATGAAAGTATCACTGAACAGAAATTTCTAATTAATACAAATGTTTTGGTTCATTTTGACCTGAAGCAAAAAAAAAAAAAGGTTGTCTATGCTTGAGCTAGATGATGGATTTGGGCATTAAAAATATGGAATATGGATTCTGAATTCTTTGAAATTCTTAAAAGAATCTTTTTCATCAAAGTATTAGGTTTTAATTTACACCTTAACTAATATTTTTTTTAAATATTGATAACTATTAAAAACGTTAAGATGTTTGTAATTATATAAATAATTGTCATTCTTATTACTTGTGTTTTTATTTCTGTTTATTGTGTGGCTGATTCAGATGCTAAAAACTGTTTATTTGCAGTGCTCCCCAAAAGCTGAAAAACACATGGCAAAATCTTTGCCCACTCAGGAAGTGAAGAAACCTCGACAGGCTTCCAGCAACAGTAAAGGAAGCCGAGCTCGTAGAAGTACTCCATCTCTCCCTCCTAATTCTACTTCTTCTGTATCTCCTCCATCAGAGAGGCGAGCTACCCGGAATCTGCCTCCATCTCCTCCAAAACAAGCTACACGGACACTCACTGCAGCTGAGCGCAAATCAATAAAAAATACAGCCCCCATTCCTGCCACAAACACTCAGTCTAGTAAGAAAGCATCACAGCCTCCCATCCTGAGCCGTGAGGTATCAGGTGCAGTAGGTGGAGGAGTTCCTGTTTTGTCACAAGAAATTCCAGCTGCAACTACATCTAATTCAAAACCCGTTAAACATGTACAGCAGTCACCAGTTCATTCTTCACCGCCATTACTCAAATCACAAAAGAGACAATTGAAAAGGCATTCTGAAACTTCTGCAGCTGAATTGGATGCAGCTTCGTCTAGGGCCAGCAAGCGCGTGCGCCTTCAGCATCAACCTTTTCAGTCTCCACCACCTCCAAGTATAATACCAGCCATTTTGCGACAGCAGGTCCCTAAAACACCAGAAGATAAGATTGTTGTGTTTCAGAAGGGTGAATTTCTGGCTGTACGGAATGAAAATGGTATGATTTTATTTTACTGTTGTAAACATGTTTGATATGGAGAGAGGTACGCTAATTTTTTTTTTTTTTAATTTTTTTATTTTCTCTGTTAAATGATTTCCCCCCTCATCTCATTTCAAGATTTCAAGTGTGAATCAGAAAACAGGATGAGAACCGAGAACAAAATATAAGATTTTCTTCTTTTCCCTTCTTTCTTTCTTCCTGTTTTCTTAATTCTGTTGAAACTTTTTAAGCAGTATAATTTGTAACACTATTTGATTTTGTTTATACTGTCAATGCTTATTAGGGCAGTCATTTACTTTTGGAAAATAACAGAGAAAAACCATGGTTTTGTTTTCAAAGTTTAAAAAGCATGCCATTAATTAAGACAATTTGAATATCTGCCACATCAAGGAAATATTCTACCGTTATTATTTGATAGCTTCTAGTGCCTAAAAATTATAGTATTTATAGGTAGATAAATAATGTAAAATGCATATTTACAAGGATTTAAAAAAAGAAAAATTCAACCTTTACATTTTGCAAAATTTTTGTTAACCGTTTTATAAGAAAATGAATGGGGCACATTTGAAATGGAATAATTCATTTCAGTGACATCTAGAAACAGAGGAGAAAATTTGTTATCAGTTTATACTTTATGTAGGTAGAAAATGAATGCAATTTCTGTTTTCTACCTTAGATATCTGTGCTGATTATCTTCACCTGTAGTGCTTTAATAGTAATCCAATGGAATATTTCTTGCAAAATCTTTCAGTGTTAACTTTTGGAGAACAATTGAAGAATATTTGAATTTCGTTGCATAAATTCTTAAATTTCAAGTTTTTCTATATTGTTTTGTTGTAAACTGGTGGATACTTTTAAAGTGTTTATAAAAGTTACTAAGTACTATTAGTATTGGAGGAGAAAGAAAAGCAAAACTTCCATAAAGTAAAATAAATATAAAATAATAATAATTTTTATAAATTGAAGCTTATATAAACAAACAAAAAAAATTTTAATTATTAAAACATATTTTAATTTTGGTTAGTTTGTAAACAAATGTTTCATAATTTTGATAGTATAAGTGTTCACATTTTTTTATTTAGATTTTAAAATTTATTAATAATTGTTTAATTGGGTAAGGTTATGATCCTGTGGGTTTCACTTTGCAAGAATTAAAAGTAAGTACATTGTTTCCATAGTTATGAAGTGTATGAATGATGGTTATCTGCTTACATCTTATATATATATATATGTGTGTGTGTGTGTGTGTATACATAATGTATTTTTGATTCCATGGATTTTCCCATTCTTATTCTAGGAAGCTTTTTTGTATGTAGAACTGCGCAGAATGTGTATAAAAGCAGCAAAAGATTTAAAATACAGTGGATGAGTGACAAAGAACCAGATATTTATATTCCTGATTTTTATGATCAGACAGGTTTGTTTGTGCTTGATTTTGTATTAATTCACTTTTTTGTAAAGTCTTTCTTCAATATCAGTATAATAAATAGTGTATCTCCCCAGTCAGCTGTGTTTAGTACCATTTTATCTTACCCGTGTTTAGTATCATTATATTTATTTTAACTCTGTTGTTTTTTATTGTCAGGAAATATGTGAAGGAATAACATGAAATAAATGCTTACACTTTTGTTTCTAACATGGATTAAAAACTTAAAAATTGCTAAGTAACATTTGTTTATCATTAACTGAAATTTTGTTTTAAAGATATTTTGTGTCAGTCTGTATGTTTTAGTAATTTCGTTAAAAAACCTATAAGATGCATTCTGTATTGGTTTTCGAAATATGGTTGGGAGTTATTTTTGCAAATTTAGCTGTGATTAAATATTTTACAAAAGTGCCGTACATACAGCATAGTGGTTAATGACACAGCGGCTGGGCGGCAATGTCACTGAACACTGGTAGTTCAGTCCAACTTTCGAATCCCGGCGAGCGGGCTGGCTGCATGGCTGTTTTTGTGAGTTTCCCTATGGGTAATGTGTATATGAGCCAGTTTCCATTAAAAAGATCCTCCTCGAACGTATTCCTCCCCTTAGGTAGATTGCCCCAGAGTGCTTTGCCATAGCTGAATACCCTACACCACTACTTTACGCAAGCAGCCAAAAATGGCACTTCCTGTGTCGGTTGCCGTAGGTACGAAAAGTCGGCTACAGTTTAGTGTTATGAAGTAAAATTACGAAAGAGATGCTGGGTGTAAAATTTATAGATAGGAGTTAAAATTTACCAAAAGGAATTTTAATAACGAATCTACTGTTGGAATATCATACCCGAAAATTTTGGCGATTGCACTTCGTACAAGAGCCTATTAGCGGTTAAATCGCTTAACACTGGTAGTTTGGTCCAACTTTTGAATCCTGGTGAGCGCATGGGTGTTTTCATGATTTTACGCATGTGTAATAACGTGTATGCAGTATCTTGCAGATGCATACGTGTGTGAATGCTTTAGCAGGCGCAACCCACATAGCTGGAGTGATCTTCCACTGCCTGGGTGTTTTCTAGATTTTCCTCATGGGGAATGTGTATGCAATATCTTGTGGATGCATATATGAATAAAGTGGGCTCAGCTGGCGGGCTTGTCCTCTAGTTCTCCTTTAAAATTAGGATGAAACTGCACAGTTAATGCAGTTGGACTGCACATGTACAATGCATGGTGAAATTCTGAAGTCTCATCCACGGATACCTATAAATTGTACTTAATAAAAGCATCAGTTTGTGCCTTGCTCTACAATCACATGTATAATGTGTGAATGTTATGCTGAACATAACGTTACTTAATACTTTTTGTCTTAACTGACGTAGTTGTTCAAGATCATGCATAAATGCTGGGAAATAATAAGTGATTTTTATAATATAAATATTAAATTTAGTTTTAATTAAATGCAAGACATTTAACAGAAGCTAATAAATAAAGTAGTATGCTAGTTAATGCCTAATATAATGGACAGTTTCAACTTGAGAGACTTTGTATTTGAATTTTGTATAAATGATAAATGTTCTCAGATTTAAATAATAAACATTCTCAGATTTTTCAGTTCTGATTTTTATTTTAGATTTTGAATGTGTGTTAACCAACCTGAGGCTAAAACGTGTAGATAAAAATAAGTATATGCTTCCCAGTGATGAGCGTCAACGGACATTAAATATTTTGCAAAGAGCTCTCAATGTTGAAAATGGCTTGGATATATCAACCTTACAAGTCACTACTGATGGAGGTGAGTTTTTATTTTTGTTTATAGTTATTAAACATAGTTTTGTAATTTCACTTAATTATCATGCATCCTTGAAATTATTTCATGGGTTTGTGATGCATTCTTAATTCAATTTATTTTTGCTCCTTATTCGTATGCCCTTTGGAGCTCATACTTTGTGAGTACAGGTATGACAGTTCAGAGGTTCCTTAGCCCTTCAGGGGTCTTGATGATCCTGGAGCACAAGTGAACTTTCTAAACTGCCCACGTACTTGTTGTGTGTGCAGACCTGTGTCGTTGCAAAGGAGGGTCCTGGTAGTTGAGGGTGAGGTACTGTCCCGAACATGCTGCTTTGGCTTCTGCTCTAGCTAAACAGGGAGCACTTAATTGACCTCACTGGTGTCCCGACCCTAGTGTTAGCAGCTTAGGGATTAGCTTTCAATTAATGTGTAGGTCTAGCTAACACTAACACAAGAATCTGTGTTGCCATGTTGGGCTCTGTGGTGGATGAAGCAAATGTGCCCAAATTTTACTTTTTGTCAATATGGCCACTTTAAGTCCTTCATTTTATATGATTCCAAAACTAGACATGGAAATCAAATCAAATACTGTAAAACTGACATATCTGCAGTGAAGAGGATACGTGCCATACAAAAGGAATACTCTAATACTTATTCATGTTTCCTAGTTGTAAATAGGCCTTCTGGGAAATTGCAAAAGATGTCTCTTTTCCTAATAAACAAATAGTACATACATTCATGCATTGGTGAGCCAGGGAACAGAAAGTCTCTCTATTCTGGAGATTCACTTATTGATACCTGTTCAGCCACTCAGTCTGCTTCTCATTTACATGAAACCAAACCTCGCAAACATCTTTAACTCTACCTGCGCATAGAACACTAAATTTTTCTTGTAATGGCATTTCAGAAGTTAATCTTCTGTTTCTTTCAGAAGAATGGTTTGCTTCTGAGCTTGCTGATATAAATGTTGGTGGTGCTAGCAGATTAAGTTGCGAAACAGTGGATTGACACAAAACAAGTGATCCTGACTTTTAACTCGCCTGATCTGCTAAAAAAATATAAAGCTGGGTATCTTTATTATGTGTAAGACTGTATTTCAAACCCTATGTGGTGTTTCCAGTGCTATTGCTTTGGCATTCCAAGATGTCCTGTCATGTCAACCTGACATGCACTCGATGGTTAGTCTCGATAGTGAAAATTGCACTGCAGTGCTACAGTGCTGAAACTGCAAGAGGGAACAACCAGCATGATGCTTTTGCTGAAAGTGGAAATCTGAAAAAGAAGTTCAGGCAGCAAAAGTAACAAGGAATGTATCTTTTGGTGAAACTAGAAGGACAGTCCAAAGTTCACAACCACAATTAAATAAGTCTTTCACTTGCGCTGTAAAAACAGTTAAGTCTATCGGTGCTCAAACTTCTGTCAGTATACCTAAAGTTCCACCGTCAAATGTCCAAGAACTTGCAAAAAATAATAAAAGCAACAAAAAAGGCCGAACACATATATACCCCCTCCCCCCCAAAAGGAAAGAAACTGTAGTTCAAAACAAACAACAACAACAAAAAGTACTCCCCAAACAGTAATAAAAAATAGAAGCATTAGCAGCAGCTTAATAGTGGTTTCAGAATCCTTAGATTCAGATAATATAGTAGTAGTGAGGTATTAGAGATTCCCAGTATCTTTTATGCTGAAGCAAACAACAGCACAGAGAGAATAAACATCACGCATAATGGCCACCCTCATTTCATGGAATTGTTGCAGGTTCTACCAAAATCTTGATGCCATGAAAATCTGTTCGATGCCCATCATCTCATGTGTTTAGCAGTCCAGGAAAGGATGGTGAAGCAAGAGTAACAAACAAAGCTTTGGAGGTATTTCTTCAAGAAGAAAGATAATCATATGGGTGAGCGTAGTTGTAGAGATGGAGGTCTTATTGCTTCACTTAATCTTCCATTTAATGTTCTCCATTTGACAAAATGCCTTGAAGCTGTCGCTTTGCAAATAAATTTTGACAATCAGTTTTTTAATTTGCTCTGTTTATTTACCATTTTATTGATCAAACAGATACGAATGATCTTACAGAGCAGTTGTCTGAACCTTTCCTCACGCTAGGAGACTTCAGTGGTCAAAGCCCTGTCTGGGGAAATGAGGATCTAAACTCTTGAGGAAGACAAATTGAGGATCACTTGTTATGCATGCTAAAAGATGGTCAAGACACTTACTTCCATTGACCCACTGGCACTTTTCATGCCATCAACTTTGCAATTTGTTTGCCTTCACTCCTACCATTTTGCTCATTTGGAGTTGGAAATTATCTGTCTGGAAGTGACTATTTTCCAATTTTTATCACTTTTCTAGAAGTTCTGAATTATGTCATTGAAAGACTTGTACATTTTATTTTTGATACAGCAAATTGGAACCCCCCTTTCTTTTTTCAATAGACTAAATGAATTTTAATTTTACTAAACTTAAATTTCAGATTATGAAATGAGAAATCAGGTAACTTTACTTTTAAAAGTGATATTGTTACAGATATGCAAATATCAATTAACAATTAATGTAAAATTTTGAATGTTAATTATTGAAAAACTGCAGGTGTGATTTTGACATAACTTGGCATTTTGGCATAATTCGCGGTGAAGAATAGAAATATGGAAAAAATTGGTATGTCATTTAAGAAAAAGTCTGATTTTCCATTAGAATATATATATTGGAACAAAATGATATATAAATCCATGTAACTAAGTTGTGCATTTGAGACACGAAAACTGGAAGTTGAATTTTGTCGTTTGACTGTAATTTGTCTAAAATTGGAAGTATAGAACTGCACCCCCCTTTTTTTTAAACTCAGGTGTGCATTAATTATTCATTTTATTTTATGATTAAAAGTGCTTTGATAAACAAAAGCTTTCCTTTGCTACTCAGGATTTTCTTAGTAAAAAAATGCAAGAACATTAAAATATGACATTAACAAATGAGCGTAAAATTTAGAATATCTAATTAAATCAGTGGCTCGCATCCGCTCTTGCTCATGCACTCCTTTCACCATTACCAGAAGATCATTCCTCCCTTTTCCCAAACTCAAAAAAATATATGTATACATTTATTTAGATTTAGATTATTTTTATCGTATTTTACAAGTTAGCAACAATGTTATAGAAAATTTTCATAAATACCAAAACTTGAACAAAAATAGTTTTTAATATCCATAAACTGAATACCTAAAAAGTACATAAAAGGCTGACTATATTTACTTACATCTATATTCAGACTTTAACATC
Source organism: Stegodyphus mimosarum (assembly GCA_000611955.2). Taxonomy (NCBI): domain Eukaryota; kingdom Metazoa; phylum Arthropoda; class Arachnida; order Araneae; family Eresidae; genus Stegodyphus; species Stegodyphus mimosarum. Next base: position 222,023 of record KK113928.1, read on the forward strand.
TGATGAAATTACAAATTTATTGGCTTAGCTACTGAACAATTATTACCCAAGTGATTTTTATTGTTACTTTGATAGTGGCGAAGAATTCTTTCCTCCCAAAGATGCCGATGATATTTCAGTGGTAGGATGCTTGATGTAGGACATAGTGTTTTTAAAGACAGTTATTACAATAACTATAAATTGGCGAAATGTCTTCCTGATAGAAAAATACATTGTACTAGGCAATCAGTTAGAACAGGAAGACACTTCCGTAACAGGTAAGCGAGGAAACTAAAAGAGCAAACTGCAGTGGAATATGCTAATGATGAAATGATTGCCAAATGGAAGGATAAAAGAGACTTCATTTATATTTCATATTGAATGCTAGCGAATACATAAATGATATGTAGAAATGACACAAAAAAGTGCAATGAAATCAAAACTACATCCTGTAATTCAGTGTAATGAATTTATGGCAGACATTGATGAGCAAGATCAAAAGCATGCCTGTTATCCATGTGAAAGTTAAACCTTTAGGTGGCTTACTAAAATAATTTTGGCTATTTTGCAAATTATTATGGATTTCCTTTTTGTCTACAGCAAATATTACAATGGAAATTTGTCACTTTGACTTCCTTTTACTGATAATATGTTTATTTGAAAAAAAAAAAAAAGTTCAGAAAAAGAAGCCTTTTCGAAAAAGAACACTTTCAGAAAAGAACCAGAAAAAAACACTTCACGCTTAAATTTTTATTTGTGACCAATAGGAAGAGAAAATCTAAATGAGGAACAGTTAAGTCATTTTCCAAAATTGGAATCATGATAAAAAAGTGTGAGAAATGATGACTTTGTTTACGTATGGAGAAATAGTAAAAGAATTATATGCTGATTTGGCAAACTTTTGAAGACTTTTAAAAAAAATTGAAAAAGACCTGTCATTAATAAGTACTCCATTTCATTTTAAAGTGCAAGATACTTCAGATTCACTTAGAATGGACTGAGTTTGTAATCGAATTGCATGGTTTGTTCAATACTGATAAATTAAAAAATTTACTTGACTGTTTGAAAATGTACCGGGTGGCCATAATTAAACTGCCAGTACTCACAGTGTTCTGTAGCATGATCTATTTGCGAGAATGACGTCACATTTTGTAGGAAGATTAAACAAGATGGGGGCGAAGGATTCTGCGAAAAAACGAATTAGTTCCAAAAGTCACCGCTAAGGGAATATTTGGCACTGTGTAATAGAAAATAGTGTTAACAAATGGCTATCAATACAGAAATTACCTTTTATTTTGCATTCAAATGAGGTTCAGTGTGGCTGCCATTGTTGTGGACCACATTTTGTATTCTGTGCACAGTATGCACAACAGCAGAAAGTAACATGTCTGCAGGAATCTCCCGTACAGTCAGTGATTTGTTATCCTTCAACGTAGCCAGGTGATTGACCGCTCCTTGATAGACCTTGGACTTAAGGTAACCCCATAGCCAGAAGTCGCATGGGGTAAGAAGCGTCTGTTGCACCCATGTAGCAACGTGTGGAGGGCCTCCATCTTGCATGAAAATGATTTCTCCCAGGTATTGTCTTTGCTGAAGTGTCGGAATGACAAAGCTTTTCAACATGTGGCGATATTTCTCTCCGGTAACAGAACAGGTTTCTGGTCCTGTCGGGGTAATGTTCTTATAGAAGAATGGACCTACGATAAATTACGCTGTGAACCCACACCAAACAGTTACCTTTGGTGAATGTAAGGGAGTTGCTGTGACTGCATGTGGTGATTTGTCATATCAAATTCGGCAGTTCTGGGTATTCACAGTTCCATTCAGGTAAAAGTGGGCCTCGTCTCCCCATAAGATTTTCCACGACCAAGCAGCATCCACCATTCTGGCAAGAAAGGTGAGAGCAAAAGTCAATCGCTTATCATGGTCGGGGTACAGTAACTCCTGTACACGGCTGATCTTGTAGGGATAGAAGTTGATAATCTTTCGTAAGATTTTCCATACTGTACTGTAAGGCATATCCATATTCCGAGCTACTCCATGAGCGCTAGAGATGGCAGCAATATTGTCTAGTCCTCTGTCGACAGTCACCGTGGCAACTGCTTCGATCATGTCCTGTGGTACAGGTTTTCATCCTCTGCCTGACTGAACCATCAGAGAACCTGTTACCGGAGATAAATATCGTCACATGTTGAACAGCTTTGTCATTCCGGCACTTCAGCAAAGACAATGCCTGGGGGAAATCATTTTCATGCAAGATGGAGCCCCTCCACACGTTGCTGTATGGGTGCAACAGATGCTATGACAAATTCACAACAGAAAGAGTCATTAGCCGCTACTTTCCAACTACATGGCCACCTCGGTCGCCTGATCTTACCCCGTGCGACTTCTGGCTATGGGGTTACCGTACGTCCAAGGTCTATCAAGGAGTGATCCATCACCTGGCTACGTTGAAGGATAACATGTCACGGACTGTACTGAAGATTCCTGCAGATATGTTACTTTCTGCTGTTGTGCATACTGTGCACAGAATGTAATATGAGGTCCACAACAATGGCAGCCACATTCAACCTCTTTTGAATGCAAAATAAAAGGTAATTTCCATATTGATTTGTATTTGTTAACACACTATTTTCTATTACACAGTGCCAAATATTCCCCTAGCGGTGACTTTTGGAACTAATTTGTTTTTAAGCATGATTTCATCCACCGTCTTGTTTAAACTTCCAACAAAATGTGACATCATTCTCGCAAATAGATCGCGCTACAGAACAATGTGAGCACTGTCAGTTTAATTATGGCCACTCGGTGTTTTGTTTTATTTGAATTTATGTACTTATGTGAAAGAATTATTTTGTTAATGAATTACATGAAAAGTAACAGATTATTAATTAAAAATTCACCGAATTTCTCAAAATATGTTTAGTTTTACTTGATTTGGCATATTTGTGTGAAAGAAATATTTTGTTAATAAAGTACATGAAAAATGACAGCTAATGAAATTTTACATTCGGTATGAAGGATTCATAGAAGTGAGTTTGAACTAAATTTAGATGAAATAATCACAAATGTTAAACCGTTGTATCGTTGTTGATATATTTTGTTCAAATTTGAGAATGATTATATTTTCTGAGGAATATTGAACCTTAATAGATGAAATATAAGAATTTTTTTAAATACTTTAAATGGAAAAATTTAAATGGAAATCTAATAAAGAGAACACTGGGATAAAGGGACTAAAATTTGCACTTCTAGGTTTTAACATTCTCTTCATTACTCAAAAGCAATTTCTGGCTGCAAATTTTTACAATATCCAGATATTACTTCATTATTTACATGAGAGCTCAATTTTCATTGAATATGACATTTAACTTAGTGGAAGGTTCGAAAGCAAGCCTGACAAAGTGTTTTTTTGTTGCGTTTCCATAGACGGCATTTATTATGGAAATTCATGAAAAACTATGAGCTATGAAAAGCATGGAAAAAAACCATGGATTTTACAGAAATAGGGTAGGAGAACCAGTGCTTACGGAACCATATAATTCATCCGATGATTGGCTGAATACTTGTTTTATCATGCATCATGTGTTGAGTGCGTTGCTGGTTTTGAAGAATGGCCAGTCATAAATCAGTACAACTTAAACCGTAATCACTTGTCTATAGTTCCTGCAGTCCCAGGTTTGTTGCTGCTGTATAGGGCTTGTTTAACCTAATAGCTGCATGCCAGCATAACAAGTAGTTCCGAATTCCAAGCCTCGGTCCATCATTGTGCGGCGAGAGCCTAGCTTGTGTGTCTCTTGAACTGTGATTTAGCTGGAAGTTTTTTGTTAATTATGCTGCCTCGAATGAAGAAGCTAAAATTTTCAAAGCAGAAATTTAAAGATTCATATTCTTCAGAATTTCCATGCATTAAAGTATCCGGAAATTTTGTGGATCACGCACATTGCAGTGTATGCGACAAAGACTTCTCAGTTGCGCATGGCGGAAATGACTGTAAGCGGCATGTTTTTTGCTCAAAAGCATGAACTTGATACTGTAAAATCTAAAGAAAAAACAAGTTTCCTCATAAAAGATGATGAAACAGATGCCATAAAAGCCGAATGCTATTTTGTTTGATATTTAATTGAACGTAATCTTCCGATTTCAATTTTGGATCATTCCAAAAAGCTTTGCAAAGCAATGTTTCTGGATTTTGCCATAGCAAAAAAGTTAAGTTACGGCCATACCAAAACTGCTATTGTGAAAATGCTAGCAGAAAGTACTGCTGCCGATATTGTAACATCAGTTTGTAATACATCGTTTTCTCTAAGTGCTGACGGAAGTAATGATTACAAACTGTACCCTTTCATTGTAACATATTATAGCGAAGAAAAGGGAGTGATAATTACTTCATTGATTTCTGTTTTAGAATGCATGAATAATACCAGAGAGGTTATTTTTATTGTATAAATGGAAACTTTATAAGCAAAGGTTTAACATGGAAAAATTTCTTATAATTTTCTTCAGGTAGTGCTGGTAGTATGATGCGAAAATTTGAAGGTGTAGCATTGTTTATCAAAATGCATCAACCAAATATAATCATCCGAGGTTGTGCATGCTGCCGCTTGCATGTTTGGGGGGGGGTGTTACTAAAAAATCAATTTGCTCAGAAATCAAAATATTGTTAGTTGGTATATATTTTTATTTGGAGAAAAGTTCAAAACGAAAGCAGAGCTTTCAGAGTCGCTCAAATTTAGGACGGAATGCGAAATTTCATAAAATTTTGAAATACTGCAGTACAAGATGGTTGTCTCTTTTAGACTTATAACAAGGATTTTAGAACAGTGAGATGCTCTGATTAATTTTTTTGGTGATAACCAGGTAACAGTGAGAAGGGAGATAAAATACTAAAGAATGTTATGATCACCTATCACCAAGTTGTATTTATTATTTTTGAAAAATACTTTGCTTAAAACTAAATATTAATTTGCAACAACAAGCTCCTTATATACATAAATTGAGAAGAGAACTTGTTGAACTTTTAATGAATTTATTTGTTAGATTCGTAAGAACAATCAGTAATTTCTAAACAAAATGCAGATGTTACTCTATCATCTGTTCCATTTCAGATGTGTAGTTAACAAAGAGAAAATTAAAATTTAGTGATTGATGCAGAAATGATTATATTTAAAAAATGCCGAGTTGATTGAAAGTGAAATTATTTTTCAATTCTGTGCGAGATTTTTTTTTTTCTTTTTGTAAATGCATGTTCATATATAATCGATAAATTTCCGCTTAATGATCCATTTCTAAAACATGTCGAAATTGCTAACCTCAGCTTGAGAACTGAAGTTTCATTTTCATCTGTTCATTTCTTGATCAATACTTTCTCATTCATAATTGATGAAAATAATCTTGGAAATTGAGTTTTCTATGTATCAAGTAGATGATTTGAAAGAAATTGTGGATTTGCATATTGATATAGCATGGGGAGAAACTGCCAACTTGAAAGATATGAATGAGTGTACTAAATATAAAGTATTGCTTGTTGTAATGTTTGTTGTTCTAATAATACTTCATTAAAATGCATCTTGCGAAAGAATTTTTTCTATAATAAAAAAAAAAAAAAAAAAACTGAATTTCAACCAAATTTAGGTTCTAAAACTCTCGAAGCAGTTTTGATTGAAAAGATAAATATGCAGGCGAATAAGACCTGTGTTATAAAAAAGTACTCTCAAAATCAGAACTTAAGCTTGCTTAAGCATGCTACATATGAATCTTTGCATTCATAATTTATAAATAAATTATAAATATTTTTTGATAGATATATGTTTTTTTCTTGGTTATCTAAATTTTGTAAAACTTTATTTCCCCATGGAAATTAAATCCAGAAACCTCATAAATATTGATTTATGGATTTTAATTTCTCTATGATTAGTAGTTATTTAAAATACTTGCTTCAATCATATATTAGTAGATTTAGTGCTTGAGGGCTAAAATGAAAACTTCTAATTAAATGTGCATATAATTTACAGGAAATATTTTTAATTATTCTGTTTTATATACATACAGATTTGAAATGTAATAAAATTGATTACAATTAATGATTAATTAAAAATTAACAAATTGTTAATTAAAAAATATGCCTTATGAGCATGTTTTCAAAGTTGTAGGAATGTTCACATGTTGACTACTGACAAGTTTTGCTGCATTTTGGAGTCTGCAGCCTCAGTATGTTCTGGGCTGTGCTTTGCAGCCTTCTCTTTGACACCAGCAGTGTTTTTGTCTCTTCACTAGAAAATTGCCATCACTATCTTTGCAGAAGTCTTCTTTTGTGCTTGAAAGTATAAAAGAGTTCATGGGTCTGCCTCTTATTCTGCTCAATTTTTTTTGCATAACAACAGTGTTGTTGCTCTTTAGAATTTCTTCAAATTTAGGGCATTACTTTTTTGAGAGCTTTGGGGATTATCCATGTATTTACCACTTTTATGTCCAGGGTACAAATGAAAAGTAGCCAGTATAATTTTTTCCTCGAATCTTATCCATATATAGTCCAGCCAACCGTGATATGGTGATTCACCCCACCTGTATTTATGTTGTAAGAATTAATCAAATTAACCATCTTCATATAAACTTTGTGTCCTTTTACTTACTTCTTCACATAAAAAATGGTTCTAAAGTGCTAAAATTTGTAGGAAAAGTGACAGTAGTATTCTCATTCTATCGCACTAGGGAACTATTGAAATGTTTGTCAAATGCAAAATCAAATGGGCTTCCTCCTTTTTTCTGTATAGTCTTAAATTCTTCTGAGGAACACTCATGATTTGTCCAGTTTTTTTGGTTCCTGTGGCTCAATAATCCTGTTCCTGTGGCTCAGTAATCTTGTTCAAAAGGTCAATGCTGGTTAAAAAAAATATTGCAGTTATAAGGTGTAGGATCCATAATGTTCTCTGTCAGTTTCATGACAACATTGGTATGAAGAGGAGTATCCTTTTTTGCATTAGATTCCTTACTACAATAGAAAGAAAAGTTGTAATATCATCTTTTGTTTCCACGGAGCCAAAGTTTATATCCGAAACATACTGGTTTGCCTTGGATAAACTGTTTCAGACTATTTCTATGGTAGTGCATGTTTGTCATTTCTACAATGCTTGAATTTTCTGATAAATGTCTGACCTTCATGAAATTTTTTTTGAGTATGGCAAAGAAAGGTTTGATCTTGTAAGTTCAATCCTGAGGATGCTGACTTCACAACCATTGTCCACGTAGTGTGAATAAAATTTTAACTTTTGGAAGCGGTTTCATGATATGCCATTTTTCACTGTGGTAATGACAACCTCCCCAGCTACTGACCAGTAGCCACATCCATAGATACTTGAATAAAAACCAGTCAGAAGCAAAGTTCCTAGAAAAACAGGTATTTTATTAGCTGTAGTCTAGAGATTGGATTTGTTTTTTACATCTGTTGCATGTCACACAGTTTCTTTGACTGTGTATTTCATTGGAATAAAACTGTTCAGGAAGCTCTGCTGTAGCTTTTTCCTTCAGTGTAGTTTCCATCTGCTTAAGAAGTCATTTGCAGCTGAATCAGTCTGTTTTTCCATATTGTATACTTTGGTGATTTCATCTTTGCCCAAGATGACTGATATTTCTTAGCTTTTCGTCTGTGCTGTATTGTTGAACCACCAGGGCCTGTTGAAGCTTTGGGCTCGAAACTGTTCCAGTTCTAACCTCCAGAGTCCCAGGAACATCTACAATAATTTCATCAGTCTTACTTGTCATTGCCTTCATGTTTCACAGTTGGTTCACTGGCATCTGATGGTAACACAGCAATTTTAACGTCACTCTCGTGTGAATCTTAATAGGTCCAATGATTCCTATACCTTCTGAAAACTTTGTATAGACATGACTATGGAGGAGGAAAATGTTAGACAAAGGGGGGGGGAATTGCTCTTAGTTTTAAAAAAAGAAATAATGTCACAATCACACACCCCACCATCTTATTTAGAAAAGTCTTAAAAAATAATGTGCTACAAGTTACCTAATAAAAATAAAATTTTAATTAATCATCAGGATGATAAAGAAGAGATAAAAATGCCCAGGAAGTGTCTAAAGCAAACTGAAAAGGAATTGATAATTGCAGAGTGAAGGTAGAAATCATGCCCCTTAACCTGAGAAATAAACAAAGTTGCCAAGTGGAGGACGTGCAGCCAGACTCATAATTCATGCTAGCAGAAGTTTATATATAACCCTGCATTTTCCAATTGAAAAAGCATTCACAATTTAAAAAAGAAGGGGGAAGGTTTCCAAATGCTGTTTTTTAACAGTCTGTTAAATATTGCAGTTGGATAAAATGGGCTGAGTGTATATCATAGCTGTCAACTGTACAGGTTTTCCTCCGAGACTTTTGTTTTTATCTCCGGATAGATACGTCTCCCAATAGAACTTACATGATTGCCAGATTTAATAGTGTCTAATTTTTAGCCTTTTGTAATGAAAATGTTTTTCAACAATAAAATTTGCACAGTTTAAATTTTAGTGTTGAATTAATGAAGATTAAATTATGCAGATTCGATTTTTCCCATCTCTAGTGATTTTCAATTTAATTTTTCTCAGTAAATTTTATTTGATCTGAAATGTCTCAATCTACTGTAGACATTTATAAAACTTATATCAAGATTCAAGCAATATTTAATTAGTAAATATTGTGTTTACGCTCATGTCCATAAATTAAGGATAATTCGGAGTCATGTGGAAATCGAACTCTAAAATAAATATATCACCTGTAAAATCACTACACACATCTTCAAGAATCATATGCAAATTTCAGGAAGTAACCAGATGACACCGATGGTACGTCACAATGATGAGAGTGTAAGTGATATGTAAGAAATACAGGCAAAGAAGTAAAATTGTTCACAGGCGCTTTATAAGCATTTCAGTGCAATAACCGAATAGTTATGACACAAAGGACACATTTGGATGATTTTTTACGTGGTAGAATTATCGGCCGTCTGGAATGTGGGCGTACCCAACTGGAAGTATCAGACGAACTTGGAATTGCCCAGAGTGTCATCTCCAGACTTTGGCAACAATTCCAAGGTGATGGTATTGTGAGTAGCCGTTACAGCACAGGTCGCCCCAGAGTTACAATGCCAAATAAGGACCAGTATTTGGCAGTTACTGCCAAAAGAAACAGGCGGAGCACAGCCTCAGACCTGTCTCGTCAGCTCTCTCACATCCACTGGTGCAACAATTTCAAGGCGGACCGTGTACAGACGCTTAGGGCAGATTGGTCTACATGCTCGTAGACCTGTCAGATGCGTTCCACTTACTGCAACTCACTGTCGCCTGTGGTTAGCCTGGAGTAGAGAGCATGCATTGTGGACACCGCAACAGTGGGCTTGTGTGATGTTTTTTGACGAGTCAAAGTTTAGCTTGCAGTCTGATTCTCTCCGGACTTTCATATGGAGAGCTCCAGGTACCCGTTACCACCAAGAAAACATCAATGAACGACACCGTTACGGTGGTGCAGGAGTGCTCGTTTGGGGTGGAATTATTCTGGGTTCCAGAACTGACCTGCATGTTCAAATTGGAACTGTGACAAGCCAAATCTATCGGGACATCATTCTGGAACAACATGTACGTTTTTTTCGGGACGCCATGGGCGCACAATTTGTGTTTATGGATGGCAACGCCCGTCCTCACCATGCAAACATCGTAAGCGAATGCCTTCTATCGGAGGATATCACCCGTATGGACTGGCCAGCATTCTCACTGGACTTGAATCCACTAGAGCATGTGTGGGACATGCTTGGCCGACGAGTTGCAGCCTGTCAGCTTACTCCTACATGTCTACTGGAACTTTGGAGAGCATTGCTTTTTGAGTGGTGTAATATCCCTCAAGATCAGATCGATTATTTGATACTCAGCATGCCTAGGCGTTGTACGGACTTTATTACATCGTCTGGGAAACATATAATGTATTAACAATCATACCAACCATGTAATATTGGTTTTTTGTAAATAGGTTTTTTTTTTTGTAATTTGCTCCAAGGAGAAAAAATCGCTAATTTTTTTAATAATATTAATAAATAAGGTTTACAAATAAGTCAAATTTGTTTTGCTTCTAACTCTTCCTTTGCCTGATTTTGCATTATCCGTAATTTATAGACATGAGTGTAATTTTGTTTTAAATCAATATGTAGAATCTTTAGGAAATGCTTCCAATCGGACCTTGAAATTAACACAGTAAGGTGGAAAAAAGTGTATGGTACATTACTAAGCTTATTTGCACATTAGTATATTTATTAATTACTAGTTTTATTTTTATTGTATTTAAAAGTACTTTGGTAAAATTAAATTTCCCTTACATACATAGTGCAAGAAAATTACAAAATGAAATTAGCCACTGAACATAGAATTTAGAAGCAACAAATGGGGAGGATATAATTAAAGAAAAAAATTTACATCGAAATCATTGTAAATAGTTGAATAAATGGAATTACGGAATAAATGGAAGGGAATTTAAGTTAATTTTGAGTTTTTTTAAAATGGTGCTTCCACATGGCACAAAAACCTCTGAGAAACTCTTGGTTTTTCATTTCAAGGTTGGCAGCTAGGGTGTATTAATTAATAATTGCTTTGATGACACAGTGTCTTTAATAAAAATGTATTTGAAACTGTGAATTTATAAAAATATTTAATTAATGATTTATGGCCTTTGCTTCGTATTCTCCGAAATTATGTATACATTTTATATTTGATTGGTTGATCTGTATGCAAGGCCATCTTAACTTCATTTTCACCATCTGGGGCTTATTTAAATTGTTTTAAATAAAATTATTTCAATTTTTATATCTCTGTTTATCACTCTGCCAGTAGAATTAAACTCTTATTTTTGCCCTGTAAAAAATTGAAAAAAAATTAAAATTATGACATTGAATTTGATCTTCTGTGTTGTAAAAACTCTTACAAAAATGTTTTATTTATTTATCTGCTCTAGATTTCTTTTCTGGAATTGTTTTATGATTCTTTACTGAATTCACATTTTAGAAGTGTGCCGTACCTTTCACATGTTATTATAGAATTATTGCTATTAGGGTCCTATAAAGGAGTGCAATAGATATTTTAAATATAGTACACTGGCTTCAAGAGTCCATGGAATTACTGATTTATTAGAAATAGGTCCTGAACCGGCACTAATTTCCACTTTGTGAAACACCTGTTTTGAATGTTTTCATACTTCTTGTAATTTTAATGGAGTGTGTTTTTCAATGAAATTGCAAGTTTCGTATACTGCAATAAAATGTTTGGCAGTGTGATGAAAACATTAAAATGTCTTTTCTTTTTAGTCCAAAGGGGCTTTGTCCCTGAAGGACTGTTATTTTCTATTTTGCGTCGGAAACATAAAATTTCGGTTCACTTTTCAAACTTTTGCCCCAAATATTGCAGCCCTGTATTATATTTTAAGAAATTTAATAATGAAGAATGTGCATAAATCTATGTATGTTTCTCGCATTGTTATAGAACAGTACCTAGAGCTATCAAATTTTGAATGACATAATCCTGACCATCACCCCAGACCATCAGGATAATCTGGATAAACCTGGTTGTCGGCATGTATGCCGGAAGACAGCCAGGTTGGTATCACACCGCTGTCCAGGCCATGTCCAGACTCTCGCCTTCGCTGGTCATTGGGGTTCAGTTCAAAGCGGGACTCATTACTGAAGACTATTCTACTCCAGTCAGTGACATTCCAGTATGAATGAGCTCGACACCACTGCAAATGGGCTTGACCTTGTACAGAGGTCAATGGTACTCGGCGCAAGGGGCGCAGTGACCTCAGCCTCCTTTCTGCGAGCCGTCTATGAATGGTCCTTGCAGTCACTGAAGCACTGGTTGCACGTACAATCGATGATAACGATGCATCTGGGGCTGTGAGTGCCGCTCTGACGATTGCTCGTTCTTCACGTTTTGTCATTTCTCTAGGCCTGCCGCTTCTTTTTTGGCACTGTGTGTGGCCATGGTTCACCCATTCCTGCCAACATCGTCTAATAGTGGCATCGCTCTTGTACAAATGTTGAGCTATTTGCCGATAAGGCCAACTGGCTTCTGAGCCCAACTACACAACCTCTCAAATTCTGACATCTGCGCATATTGTTTGCACTCTTGTATGCGAGGCATGGTTGCTGTCTAGCAGAGTACGCGGAATGAAATTCGTGAAGAATTTATGACCTGAAATCGTAATTTCTCCTCTTAAATATCCTACCAATTGCGCAGATCAGATGTGCTGTAGCGACAACCGTTCATTCATTGGCAGCCAAAATGTAAAATTTTGCATTTTCCATCAAAACCTTTTGCATACGTTGTGGTGCGTCCATTTTTTTTTTTTTTTCCTATAGTGTACATTAAAATGAGTAGTAGTTGCATTGTTTTTGAAAATATAAAATATAAGAAAGCAATTAATATTTTAAAAAATATGTGTATGGATTAAACACTCTTCCATGCTTTAACAGTTGTCAAGATTAAAATGTTTGTAATCCACGCACGTAAGGATGAAGGGTTGTAAGTATTAAATGATTTTATGGGTGTTAGATCATTCCTTCATGGGTTTTGTTTACATAATTTCTTTTCTATTTTATACATTAAATTTGAACTGTTTGCTCATAAATGATACTTATATATTAATTATTTAATCAAGATTTCTTGAATACAAACCTGTTATATCCTTTTTCATATATTTGCATAAAAAAAGGGGGGTCATTATTTTCTAATTAATCTGAATTTTTATTTTGTTTTAAAAAAAAGGAGGAATATACCCTCCAAAATAATGAATTAACTGAAACAGGAAAATTCTTGAGACAAGCTCAGTCTGTGTATAATAAACAACTTAAGAAAGTATGCTGAACAACTTAAGAAAAAAGAAAAGTTAAAAATGTAGTGTATTTTATGCTAAAAAATTTTGTTAGCATATTTGCAAGAGAGAAAATTGCTATATTGAATTTTCTAAAGTTTGAATATCGTTTGTGTTTATCAAAAGGAAGCACAGGCTGCAAGCATTCTTGGATTGAGCATTTGTGAAATATCAGAATCCTACTCTAGTTTTTCTTTCAGAATTGAGTTTAGACTTAGTCTTTTTTCTGAATAGTCAGTCTTTTTTCTGAAATAGGTGTTTTTTATTTATTTTTCTGAACTTTTATATTGTTATAGTATTCTAAATATAATATTTTTAATTCTTAGTTGATGTTTCTATTGTGGGTAAAGAAGAGGAGGAAATATTAAAATTGCAGCAACAAACCTTAAAGAATGAGCAGAAAAATAAAATATCACAATTACGTAATAGAGGTCGTCCCAAGAGGCCAGAACCATCTGCTAAACTTACACGATCTGCTGCAACAGGTAACTTGCTTGATGCTTTTTCAAACACAGTATTACACTTGTAGATTTGGGATGTTTCTAGTGATGTGAGTGGAAAATATGATTTTATGAAGTAGAGTCAAACTTTTATGATAATCAAAGGAAAGTATAAAAATGGTCATGATGATGTACAAGTTAATTATGTGAGTATCATCATTCTCAAGATATCTAGACAGAAATTACCAAGCGTCATCATTGTTTTATGTGTTAATATTTTGTATGTTGTATGCTAAATTCTAGCTCTTAAACTTTTTTCTATTGTTTACTCGCTTTCATAATTTTTTAGCTGAGAAGAAGGTTAAAACTTTAGCAGCCAGAGTGAAACTTCGTGCAAGAGAAACAGTAAAAGTAAAGTTGAAAAAAGAAGGTAACTATAGAAATCAGTTTTTTCTTAACTGAAATTGAGTAAAATATAGTAATAAATAGTTAATTTCTTCTTTGATTTCTTTCCTAACTTTATGTTTTTTTAATTTTTGAAGGTGGGCGTATAATTGTATCTAATAAAGCTGGAAAACCTGTAACAAAATTGAAGAAAATAGCTGAACGTTTACATCCAAATCCTAAAGTAACTGTGTTTGAAAAGGATCCTACTTTTGAAATGAAGTGCGTAACATTTGAAATTTTTTAACCTTTTGAGCAGCATGACCTTTTGGATATGCTCATAAGGAGCTAGCTGTTTATCAGCCAGATTAATACAGTTGCTTTACTCTTTGTTTTCGTAACATTTCATTTGCTATTTAGATACTTTGCATGATAATTAGTTTATTAAGAAAAGTAAGGAAAGAAAATATTTTAAATAACAGGTAATATATAACAAGCAACAGAAAATCTCATGATCTGGTAAAAATGGTTTTGCCTCTCAAAGGATTAAGTTATGTGTGTATGCATGTATATTTTGATTATATCAGACTCTTAATGACATATTAATTTTTTTGCTTATTTTACAGTATACCTATTCCATATGTATCATCTTCAGCTCATAGTAAATTACTTATTCGTGCAATTCTCTTGAAAGATATAGCCATGCTGCAGTCTTTAATGAAGGATACGCAGAAGATCTGTTCGGTAAGCTCATTGTTCTTTCATGTTTAAACACTATTGCTTAAAAGTGTGTAAAATATATATATTTAAATTACTCAAGAAATGTATTTTAAAAAGATTTAGTAGGATTTTGAACACTTCAAGGCTGTGAGAATATTTATGTTATGCATATTAGTCTCACTTTCCAAATTTATACCATTATATCATTAAAGCTTGAATATTATTTGAATATATTTATTTGCCAGTGTTTTTGTTACAGCTGAAGAATTTATTTGTGTATTAATTCTGATTATGAGAACTAATTATGGCTTTTATGTAGTTTTGGGATTTGTTTGTATTCTTTTAATCAGAGTATTTCTTGGAAAAAAAAAAGAGTTTTCAGTTTGTTTAAAGCAAAGATATGAAAATTTTACTTTGTTATATAAAAACAAAATATCAGATTCTAATTAAATATTTTATTTTTAACAAAAAAATCTAAAATATAAATAATAGATGAACCCCCCCCAAAAAAAATTAAATGAAGAATCCTTAAAATTTAAATATAAAAAGTATTAAAAATACCACAGAAATTGCATAAAGTATCAATAAAATTAATTATGTTGTGTAATTAATGGCAGAAACTGTCATCATTATTTTCTCTCACTTCAATTGATCGTTTTAAGAACAAGCGACAATTTTTCAAAATGTTTTTACGTAAGTTTTAAGATTAAATACCAGTGGCGTGCGGTAGGTTTTCATGTAGAATGTGCAGAGAATAACAACAATAATAATAATAAAACCATTAAAATTGTACATTAAACACTTCTTTAATTTTTTATTATTCATTTGTACACAAAATCCATACGACTATCCATATTACTAACAAAATCATGAATTACATGATCATAAAACTCTGGTTTTGACTGTAATAAGTGTAACATTTCTTTTTCTATTGTTATTAGAGATAAATTGCTTAATCTATCCTGGCTCATTGTATTGCGTGCATAATTGTTTACTCTTTTCAATGCTGAAAATGATTTCTCCATCGAAGTAGTTGAAAATGGAATTGTACAAATTAAATGTGCCAGTTTATTTACTTTGCTTAGGGCATCTGTCAAATCATTCAGCATTATATGCTGAATAAGTTTCGATAAATTCATTTCGTGGTATGGCTCACTACGATAAAGAACACATAATTCATTGGTTAGCTTTACAAAACTGAAATGTTTTGCATAAGCATTCTTTAACGAATTAAGGCATTCATCCGGAAATTTGCTTTGATATTTCTTAAAAAAACTAAAATTCAATAGTTCAAAAAATTTGAGCGAATTTAATTTTTTAAAACGGACATCTAGCTGACAATAAGTAGTGTCCATTATTTCATAATATAAATTTTTAAAATGTTGGTCTTGGCCTGCACTTGAGTTTTGTAAATTTACAAGACTTTTTTTTTTAAAATTTGGGTGATCCGCTACAGAAATAGTTTCTTCATAAACTTCATCAAATACAACAGAAGTTTGCATATTTTGAATTGCATCTTTTACTTCCTCTACTTTTTGACTAGAAATATGCTACATCTAAGTTAGTTTTTTGTAAAATATCAAATAGAACATCAGTATAACTAAGCACTTTGGCAAAAATATTTAGGAGAAAATTACCATTAAATTCTTCAAAAAACATGTGATAATTGTATTGTTATCCCAGCCTTCTGGATTCTCAATAATATTTTCAAATAAATCAGATAGGCCTTGCCTTTCGCTTTTTATGGTATTTACCAAACGAGATGAATAATTCCAACGTGTTGTAGCTAATTTTGGAAATTTTCTTTTAATAATCTCATTTAAAACATGATTTCTTTTTGTAGACACCGAAGAAAATCAGGCTACACCAGAAATCGTTGCAAAAAATAATTTACAATCTTTTATAAACCATACAGATTGCGACAGAACTAAATTAAGTACATGTGCACAACAATGCACAAACATAGCTTCTGGGAAAATGTCTTTTACTTTTTTCTGCGTCCCATTCAATGCTCCTGCCATGACTGCCGCCCCATCATACGTTTGAGCAGTCAGTTTATTCTCACACACCCAACTCAAAATCATTTCTTGCACAACATTACACAAAGCTTTCGCTGAATGATCACCATTAACATCTTAAAAAAAAAAAAATCTTTCCACTGGTGCACTACAATTATTAACATATCGTAGCATAACTGATAATTGCGATTTGTGAGATATGTCAGACGTTTCATCCAGCATAATGGCAACCAATGGCATTTCTTTTACCTCATTTCTAAGTTCTGAAATTACAGTATTTTTTTATCGATGCAATAACAGCATTTTGTATTCTATTAGAGGTTCCAGAAAATACAGTTGCAGTTCTTAGATGGGTTGCTAAAAGGTCCATATTTACTAATTAAAGTTATTAATTCTATATAATTTCCTCGATTAAGGGAATTTATATTCTCATTGTGTCCACGAAATGCATCTTCTTGTTTTGCTAAGTTATCAGGACTGAGTGTTCTGTGGATATTTTTGGCGAACAATGTCATAATAGTGTCAAAAGTCCTGATCTCGAACAGGAAGCTGAATGCAGCTATGTTCTGATAAGTGGTAGAATAACTGCACATAAGAAGGGTTTAAAATCCCCTTTTTTAAACCACTATTTACAGCCACTTCCGAACTTTCAAGGGATAACAGAAAATAATGACCGCACTTGGGTCTAAACTGAACAATCAAATAATTTAAAAATAAAGTTGAGTATACAATTAAGTAGTCGTTGCTCTCTTTAAACGCGAGGTTGACCTCTATTCTAAGCTATCAATGGTGCGTAGCAAGATCTGGCTAGTACTACGCACTTAGATTACTTCAATAAGTATTAGAGTAACAGCGCTAAGCCTTAGAATTTAAATACTAGCTAGCCAGGTGGACGTTGAACAGAGTCGAAGCGATCTGAGACTCAAAGCTCTCTCACACTGAGAAGTTCCTTGCTAACCTTTAAATACAAAACTTGGTCCACTGCAAATTAGCATAAAGCTGAAATGCGCGCTCATTCTAACGGGAAGTTGAAATAGAGTTCACAGGAAAGAGAAATTAACATAAAACTTTGTTAGTTTAAACTAAAACCTTACAAAGTGACAAACTACATCTATTAATCTTTTGAGAATATTTCTGTTTCTTGTTGCTTTTTCATTGTGTTGAACAATCGATGAAGCCTTTTGTTGATCTAATATTAAATCTATCCTGGCGGTACAAAATGTTTTGAATAGTACTACACCATTTATGCAAGATTGTGTTTTTTCATGTTTCTTTGCAGCTTCGTGGAGATGATTTAAATCACTGTATCCTTGTTTTGTGCAAATATTCTTATCCTTTTCAATTACAACAAAAAGTAAACATGGCCAACAGTACAACTTATTCAATTCACTGCAACTGGTTAACCATTTAAATTTTTCACACATAGATTTTTGAAAATGTCATACACACTGTTGTCCTTTAATCTTAATGTTTTGCGATAGAATAATATCCGGCATCGGTCTACTTAATTTAACTATTTCGTTTTTTGTAGTAACGTTTCTTCTCGAAAATGGATTTTCCAATAAATCTTTAATTATTGAAAAATATGAGTTCTCCATTCTGAAATGGGTTATTTATTATGAATATAAATTTAAAGAATACAATAAATAAAATATTTACCTACGAGTAGTTGAGGTATAACCATAAAAACAGCTAAACTTATAAGAATTGTACTAGCACTGAAGCAAGAATCATGTCTTGTGTTGTATGGTGCCATATCGGCGGCGGAAAAGCAACGCTTCGGGCTTCCACGAAAAACTTATATTTTCAGCGACCACACGGCATCTGCCGCTGCGGTGCCTCATCAAGCTCATTGGTGCCGACAAACCGAGCGTCTATTCCACGTGCAGAGGATTTCACTGCACGCTGGCACAATAGAGCGAACTGTTTCCTGTTCGGTCAGTGGATTAAATTATATTTATTAATTGTTTTTAACATTTGGAAATCATATATTCTGCGAAAAACATCTTGACAATTTTTAAAAATAAAACCAGGACCATGGTGTTACAGATATAACTTATACACTGTCTGTAAGACACAATAAATGGTAAAATTTGGACTGTTCTGTTAAAATTTGTTTCTTATTTGTCTAACAAAACAAAATTGTTTTTCAGCGAATTATTTCTATAAATATAATGTCATTGAAATTACTTTACCACACTAAAACATTTCGCTTTATATTTATGAAATACTTCTTTTATATTTCCATAAAAACAAAATCTTACAATATATAAATTTAAACATTAACTGTCCTCAAAATCCTATGCCCAGTTAATCAGTAAAAAAACCAAAAACGCTTCAGCACGTACGTCCCCTCTCTAATACAACGCTTAATAAACCGTACCTTCGGATGATTCTGAATGCCAAGAGCAGGAAAAATAGATGCACTTGCCTCAGTGCTATAGTATGCTGTGCTCTCCATTAGCCCATAAAGCGTAAACTTCCTATGTTCATTTGCTTTTGAACGCGCTACGTGGTGCAGCACCTAGTACCGCATGCGGTGCGGGAATACAAGCAAGCAAATCAACATAATATTTGAGTATATTATAAATAATATTTATTATATACCATATAATGATAGGTAGACATAGGTGCAGAAAATTATTCTCTCTCATAATTTTGCCAGGGTGTGCAGTGCACACCCTGCACATATGGACTGCATGCCACTGTTAAATACATAACGTAGCTAACAGTGAAAAAAGATCTTGTGTGAATATTTTTCATCGACCTAAGAATCCATTTCACTGTAGTTCACTACAATGGCAAACACAAATAGATAGGATTCCGAAAGCCTACCATCTCGCCGCTTTTCTGAGAGCAGGCGCAGCAGATATCCTCCATACTGTGACTGAAAACTAGAGGACTAGACTTCGAAGCTGTATCTAGCGTGTTAGAGTTGTGCTTTGGGAGGAAGTGTTTAAAAGACTAGAGCAGACTTCAGTTAAAATCTTGCAAACTTAAGCCAATGGAAATACTCCAGGAGTTCGTCACATATGTTGCAAGGTTGTCTCATCTCATCTTTTTGGACTGCCCAACAGAAGCAAGGGAAATCTTGTCCTTTCAGTATATTAATGGCAACCAGGATCCTGCGATATAGAAAGCCCTGCGAATGGTGGATGTAAAGGATGAAAAAGAGCATTTTAGTGAATGAAATTCGAAACAATCTGGCAAGAAACTCACAGAGACTACCACCTAGTTAAAGCTGCTGAAATCCTGGAGCCAGTGGATTAAATAACTGATCATCTGGGTGATTTAACTAGGCTACTCAATGCTTTAAAGCAAAATGCTAGGGGAAACGAACGGATTCCAATTTACTGGAACTTTGGTGTGGAAGACCACATGTGTAGGAACTGCAAAACACCCAAGGTATAGCATCTATAAGACTGCTTCCCAGCAAGGGAGGCAGGAAGCAAATTAGTGGCCATGTCGTGCAGCAGAGGCTGCTAGACGTTGAGAAGCACTATATTAAAATACTCCAGATTTTTGTTATGAGTGGCAGCAGTAATGGACTTTTTATCATGGGATATATCAGTAGAGTTCCTTGCAGTATGACCATCAATACAGGAGCCAGTTTTACCATCATCCAAAATGATCTCAATAAATAAGAAAGTAAACTCATCTGGATATCACTCTACATTACCCTCCAGACTGTGTCCTATGATAAAATCAACATCGATTAAAAGTTAGCGTCACTTCTGGAAATACTGCCTACCATCACATGGCTTATGTGGCAGATATTACAAACCCTTCCATACCTGGGATTAGACTTTCTAAGAGATTTTTTCTTACACTTTTAAAGTAATGAACTGCATTCTGCCTTTGAGGACATAGCCCTATTCAGAATCAAAGACAAAGGAGTTAAATATGTCCACCAAATGGTAGCTCAAGACAATATCACAGTACCAGCAAGAACAGGATTTTTACTTCCTGGATACATAGCTGTAAACAGAAATTTCCAGTATGGCATAATGGAATATCCTAAGAACTGTAAGAACATGAAAAGTATATTTGTAGCCTCAGCAAGTGTCGACCCATTGAAGGCTATCATCTCGGTGAGAGTTGTCTATGTAAGTGATTACGCAAACGTTGTTAGGAAAAGCAAAGTGGATGCTACATGCACTGCAGTGAGCTGCGATAAACGAAACAGTAGTCATTCAGTCTTTGTGTATTTGGAAAGTCTAATATCGGAGTTATTGCAGAATTTAAGCGATGAAGAAAGGAGTGTTAAAGAACGTGTCATTCAAGAATTTTAAGGTGTTTTCTCTTACACATGTTTTGACATAGGTAGAACCAGTTTGGCCATAAATAAAATTGTTGCAGGTGATTGTCCGCAAATTAAGCAACATCCAAAATGTCTACTGATTGCTGAACAGGAAGTGATAAGAAATTTTCTAAAGAAAGCGAGATTATCGAGCTTTCAAGGAAGTCCATGTCTGCCTATTCCAAAAAAACATTTGATTCACTGTATGACAAAGATCAGTTAGAAAATGCATTGACTGCTGTGAGTGCTTTGCCACAAGCCTTTAATGAGGTGGTATTTGAAGTAGCAAGGTTAAATAAGGTCATTATTAAAGTAATTATAGTTTTTTCACAAGAATGCAGCAAAATATAGTTAAAAGTGTAATGAGCCCATCAACATATGTTTCAAAAACTGTGTTTTGGCTAACTGAGGTGTATGGAAATCTGTAAATGGTGTTTTGATGAACTGAGTGTTTAGAGTGTTTA
>KK113928.1:243286-262244 GCA_000611955.2 Stegodyphus mimosarum
AAAAAATTAAAAGATGAATCTCATAACCCGAAGTTGACAAATACAGGTAGAAAGTTAGGCCAGCACTGCTGTAATACCACAAGTGACTGAGGTATTGCTGAATCTGGATAACTTAGCTGTTAACTGAAATTGAGAGGGAATGAGGTACGTATGTTTTAGCTGTAATCATGAAAATAACACAAGGAAGATTTTTTTTCTTTCCCCCCTATTGGCAGCAGAAAATAGCTGTGTTCCTGACTCCAATTCAACATATGAACAAAAACTAAAGTCAAAGAAGTGTCTGATAGAAATCGCTCCACTTGGTTGCTACAGCTCAAAGCTGAGGTTAAGGATTTAAAAAGGGTTCATGTAAAATGCAGTGTATCAATTAAAAGTGTATTTGTTTCACAAATAATGTTTTATGCAATTGTGAGTACCAATTTAGTAATACTTTTTGCCACAAATGATTCTGTCTTTGAATGAATAACATTTTGTATGAAGTACAATTCAGCTAAAATTTTTTTTTTTACACTTTCTTTCATTGGTTAATTTATAGAATATCCAGTTAAAGTGTGAATTTAGTAATTTATTGCATATTTTATGAACTATTTCATGAAATGACTGAATAGTACACTGTAACATAACATATGCATAATATGCATATATCTATGTGCATTCTTTAATGTTAAAGAAATCATGTATTTAACTGTCATGTATATATTGGGCAGGTAGCTAAGAGTTCATAGTTGTGAAGCAATCAAAGTATATGTTTGCCATTCACCTGTACAATTTCTATCATAAAAGTATGTGTAAGGTAAATTGTTTTTTGCATTTAATGTTTTTTTAATCTGACCTTTCAGTTGAATTCATATCGAAGTGTAGATGTTCAATTGACACCTATAATGTATGCTGTTTTGGAAGAAGATCACAGAGCTATCAGAGCATTGCTGACTGTAAAAAAAAGGAAGTATGCCAATCCTCCTGAGACATTACTTGAATATCAAAGAACAGGACGGTAAATGACTTTTGAAATATTTCAAAACATCTATATTTATTGTTGTATTATTATTATTTTAATTATAGTAAACAGAATTTGAGATGAAATTGCTTGAATTTTTTTTAATACATGCAGAGCTGTATGTATATGTATATATATATATGTATATATATATATATATATATGATGTCATGATGTGAAAGCACAGTTTTGGAAGCACCGATCCAAGAACACTGAGATGTAGAAGCATAGTAGTGTTGTTTAGCATAGATACTTGATCCATATTAAAGAGGAACAAGTTGAGCTGGATAAAATTTCCTTTTTTATTTAAATTCACATTTGTGGCCACAATTCACTTGGCACTCCAATCGTGTACATTTACTTTTTGATACTATGGCGATAGAAGCGAGCATATTGAAGCATCCATGCAGCACAAAGGGATGCATCAGTTCAGAGGTATATAAGGGAGGAGTCAAAAATTTCAATTCCGAGTTAAAAAAGTGTCAGTTTACAATTTGGTGATAGGTAAAGAGGTATCTGCATTAAGCGTTACATAGCGTTGGTCGAGAGGTATCTGCGTTAAGCATTATGTAGGGATGGTCAAGAGGTTTCTGCATTAAGCGTTACATAGGATCACATGATTAATTTGAATGATGTAGTTTAGACTTATAGCGCTGTTTTAAGATAGAGAGAGGCAGTCCCCAAATTAAACAAAAAATAAAAGAGGCTCTAGCCAATTATAATTAGAAGTTTGCTTTCATATTTTTTATCTTACACATTCTCCCCCTATCAAAGAGAAAAAGGCAGAGTGATAGAAAAGCCTTTTTCTGAAAAAAATTAACTTTTGAACAATTAAAAAGTTAGAAGTCATAAAATTTGGAATTCAATAATAATTTAAGCTTTATATTCCTTTAAAAATAATAGCACATTTTTAGAGTCCAATTAGTTCAATTTGTAAAAAGTTTTTGTTTTTGGAACATTCACATCACAATTTTGGTATTCAGGGAAGGATTTCTAAAACTTTTTGCCACACGATCACAATTATAAAAATTTTATATATTCATTAATCTCATTACAAATAATCATAAATATTAAAATTTTACACCATACTAATTTTCACATTTATAAGTAATATTTTATCATTTGTAATAGCATTATTGAAATTATGGCTTTTACTTTTATTATTACATTTTACAATTTTCTTATTTTACACAAAGTGGAAGACCCCACAGCTTTCTTGTAGTACACTATTTGGGTATAAACACTTTAACAGACTCATGTACTAAATTTTCATGAGTGGTTAAGGGTTGCTTTGGCAGTTACTTATAACGGCCTCTGTTCTTTGTTTAAAGGAAGCAGGCCTTTTGAACTGCACGATACATTCCATTATATATAAAAAAAATATACGAAGAGGGTAAAAGGAACAATTATGCAGAGGTAAAACAGGCCTGTTTCTGAACCAATACTCCCTCAATATACTTCATATTTAACATACAGTTATTGATCATTATAACATCCATTTACCATAATTATAAACAAATTTTAATACAATTTACTCTTAATTAAAAGCTCTTATAAATTTTATTACAATTATTCAGTTTCTTAAATCTTTGGTATTTGTATATGAGTTTTAACAATATTTAATATTCTCCCATTTAATAATTATTTCGTTTATATTTCGTATACACATCATTCTCAAAATTATTATCTTGTTAACCAAATAATTCCAAAATTCTTAACTTTAATTCAAAATTTGTTACCAAACTTATACTTACTAATAACAATACAATTTAATAATCTTCCCTGAATAAACTCTTAGAATACTTATACATTTTCATAAAGCAGTGCTCCTTTTTTTAACAATTGAATTAAAATCATTATTGTAAGAAAACATATTTCCAGATTTCAAAATTTAACCAAGTATTGAGTAAGTTTAAGTTATTTATAATGATGCAATTACAGAGAAACTAAAAAAAAAGGGGGGTACATGTAACATCAAAACACATTTTTCAATATCTTCACTTGATTTCCTTGACGGAAAGAACTTTGGATATTTAATTTTGAACTGAATCACACTTTGGCACCACTTTTGATAATATTTCACTTTCCAAATAAGATAAGCGCTTTCATACTTGTTGAAAAACACACTGCCTATAACTCTGTTAAAAATAAATTTCGCACACCATGCTTCCACGATACAGTGGCCTTTGCCTGATTTGGAATTCAAGTAGTGATGAACACTTTCTTTTTTCATTTATAAATATTGTTGAGATGGCTGAAATACTAAATTTAATACTTCTTTTCATAAGACGTTCAAATTTTTGTATTCTGGACTTGCAGATAAACGAAGACACTTATTTAACTTTTGCAGGTACTATTTTACAGAATTTAACTGAGGAATAAATGTTCCGTTGAGGTTAGTAGCACATGAGTCAATCCTGTTGGAACTAAACTGACATGATATGAAAGCACAATTTTGAAACACTGATGTAAGAGCACTGAGATGTAGAAGTGTAGCAGTCTTGTTTAGCATAGATACTTGATCCATATTCAAGAGGAACAAGTCGAACCAGATTAATTTCCTTTTTTATTTAAATTCACATTTGTGGCCACAATTCACTTGACACTCCAATTGTGCACATATCCAGAACATTTACATTTTTGATACTATGGCAGTAGAAGTGAGCATAGCGAAGCATCCACGCAGCATAGAAATTGAAGCATAAAGGGAAGTATCAGTTCAGAGGAAGAAAGGAGGGAGTAAAAAGTTTCAGTTCCAAGTTAAAAAAAGTTTTGGTTTAAAGTTTGGTGATTGGTCAAGTGGTATCTGCATTAAGCGTTACGTAGGATTGCATGATTAATTTGAATGACGCAGTTTAGACGTAAACGCTATTTTTAAGACAGAGAGAGGAAGTTCCTAAATAAAATAAAAAGTAAAAGAGGTTATAGCCAATTAAAATTAGAAGTTTGCTTTTATATTTTTTATTTTACATATATGTATATATGCTTAATGCAGTATTTTCCAACAGAGTATGAAATTTTAACTTACAGTAAAAAAATGCAATTGCAAAGACAGAGAAAAGGCCAAATTAAAATATGCTTTTTGCATTAACATCATATTTAGTTATTTGAGTAACTTTCATTTCTAATAAAATGAGTCAAATGTACAAGATTTTCATTTAATAACCTATTTAACAATCATCATAAAGATTTATGTCTTTTCTTTTTGTATAATTTTTACAGCATATGTTTAAAAGGTATAATTCTACTCAGATTTTCATTGATGCATTCCCCCCTCCCCCCAAAAAATCGTCATCAGTTGCTTCCGCTACTTTTCTTTCAGCTTAGAAATTCCATGCTCTTCCAAGTAAAGGATTGTTAAATAGGTTATTAAATGAGTGGAAGCAGAAATGAAAAAAGTGTATTTTATTGGTTGATCTCTATAATTATGAATAACATCCTCAGTTTGGTGGTTCAAAACAAACTAAATTCTGCATTCTCACTTTGCAGTTATTGGGCAAAAAACAGTTTTTTTTAAAAAAATGTGTAATTTTTTCGTGTATATAGTTTTAGCGCCTAGAACAAAGGTGAAAGGAGTTTTCTAATAACACCTACCTTAGAAAAGGCCAAATTTCTGGAGTGAATAAAAAGGAACAGTCTGAAACATTATTCAGCTATATAATGTATTTATAATTAATCAAATATGTTTTATGGTGTGTGTATATAAAGTGATGGTATTCTATTAATTTTTATTTTGTATTCGAATATGCACTTGTTTTATGTAATTATTGATACTTGTAAAAAAAAAAGAAAATTGGAGATTTAAGTATCTTTTAAATGGATTTGTAAGATTACCACATATGCCATATTCAGTCTTTTGGCATATTATGAAAAAATTTTAATGCTTTAAACATTAAAATAATGTAAAGTAGCATGAGTCTTCTGAGAATACTCAAGTCAGAGACATTCAGCACAGTTGCTGAATTTTACTTGCATACTGGCACTTAAGTTGGTTTTGGGTATAGATAGAGCAGTTATAAATAAAAACAATTTGTCATGTATCTTTTACTCGTATATCAGTTTTAGTTATAAAAGTATAATAAGATGGCTTAGTTAAATATAAACAATACTTTTTTTTGTGTGTCTAATGTTATCTCCCGTTTTTATATTGGTTCATTATTATCATGCTACAGTCAGAATGCAGTATTTGTATAATTAATGTATTAAGGTAACTAGAACATAATAAAAATATATTACAAAACCAAATTTTTCATGTTGTGATACCATTAGTAGTTTTTCAGGTTACGGGATTCCAGTTTCGAACTCAGAAAACTGATGTACTCTGTAATTACACTACTTACACAACAAAGTGTTATTTTGTGCATATGCTGTTGATTTGGGATAAGAGAAAAATGATGGTGGTATGAAGGGTACTCAGTTTCAAGTAATCAGAGCTAAAGACACAAATTTTGAATGAATATGCCACCTTTTAAGCAGTTTAGAAAGGTAAATCTGGGTGTGGTGGAGATCAAACAGTGTAGTATATTGGTAGGTAGAGCCAGGAAGCAACAATTTATCATGGTCTCATTAAATAGTGGCTGAGTGGATTGTCTAATAGGTCTGAATATCATTACATTGTAATCTTCCAATTAACTGGGCCTTGTTAAATAAAGTTCAGTTTGTTTTATTACGGAGCAGCAGAAGATTTACTATCGCGGACCATTACTGTAAAACCAAATTGTTATGCTGAATGTATAAAGGCAAAAGAAAAGTACTTGGGGCAACAGCAGTGTTCGAAAATGATGACATATTGGCATTTATTTTTATCCAGAACAATGTAATTTTAATATTTAATTAAGAATATATAAGTATTGAACAATTAAAAAAAATTTTTTTAAACATGAGTTTCAGTTTAATGACATTCTTCAACTTCTCTCATAAATATTGTACTTTAATCCATTTATTATTTAATGTTAATTTCTAGTGATATTTATTGTTCCATTATTTACATTTTAGTTTTCTTGTTTTGAATACAGATTTTATTTGCATAACTTAGTCTTCACATTAAAAGCTTCAAAACACCAAGAACAGCTTTATAAAATTAGGAAAGAGAAATAAATGTTGTTATTATTAACAGAATTTATTCCTTCTTCCTAATTTTTAAATTGTCTGTTGGATTAAGTGTGATTTTATGTCAGTTGTGGACATTGTCCCCTGCTGGGCATTTAATCAAGAATCGATTGTTTGTCTTTATGGTATACATTTATTTCTGATGTTTGTTAAATTACCTCCTTATTTCATTATATAAATACTATCTGATACACTTATGTGGTAGGTAATATGATCAGATTTTTAGCTTTAACAATATGTAGTGTATAGAGTCAATGTGTTTGATAAACTCAGTGAGAACTCTGGAAGACTTATGTGAATTTTCACTTTGCCTTGAAATTTACAACAGAGATTTGGGAAAGGGTATAAAAGACCCTTTTATTAACACAGATAAATTAACAGAAGTCACAGCTTGTGCTTACAGAACGAGCCAGCATTTATGCTGTAAATCAAAAGTAATGAATTTACTAAGTAAATTGTAAGTTAGCCCAAAGGCTACACAGACAAAATGCATGCAGATTTGTGCGTAATTGAGACCTAATGTGGCGTGACAAGCCTAATGATGAGAGTAGCGCAATGCTGCAAGTAAACTACTATCAAGAGATTCAGTTTGTAACATAGCTGTCAGCAGCTGGAACATGCTCTGATCTTCACTGTAGAACCTTCCTTTATGTACTATTTCTTTCTACCTCATTTGAATACACACGAGCTAGGAATCAGCATTCTGGCAGGAAACCAGAAGTGAGAATGACAAAAAAGTGCTATAACATAAAATGAATGCAAATTTTTTAGAAGTATTATACATTTATCAGCCTCAAAACTTTTGAGTATAATTATTGATAATGCAGGTGTTATAATCATATATTTTTGTCACTGATATATATAAATAAAGGAAAACTATTGTATTATTAATTACTTGTTAAATGTTTTTCTCATGTTTTTGATTTGCCAACCTATTGTGTTATTTATATTCATTTTTATATTGAGATGTTTATGCAGTGTTCTGTTTGATATAGTTATAATATGGCCATGCTAGGACATGCTGTGAAACCTATAAACTCATGTCGAGGTGGTAGGGAAGGAAATAATGCATTTTTAAAGGTAATCGAGCCATTTTTAAAGATTTCATTTTATATTTGCTTAAGAATGTGTTTATTTTGTTATCTGCATGGATTATTATTAATAGAAATGTTTGCTTTAATTTCATTAAGGATGTATATTTTTGTGACCAAACATATCCTGAGGTTGATGGTAATGTCATAAAGGAAGCATTGAGAGCTGGTGTTTCAAAAGACACTCTAAATCTTTTATTTGCTGAAAATAAAGAAGACTGTTGCAGCTATTCATGGGGAGTAAGTCCTAAAATTGATGTAAAATTTAAAAACTATAATTTTAAGTAGTATAAAATATATCAACAGGCTATATTAGAAAAATAAACATCTTATTGTAAAGTAGACAAGAAGGGTAGTTTTAAGTTATATAGCTCAGTTCTAATTTTTTTCCCTTTTATTGAGTAAATCTGTTCTCCTTTCCCAGATTTCTTTTCTGAATAGAAATAGAATAATAAAATTTGCATTTTATTTAATATTTTTCACCTATTTCTATTAATTTAACTGACAGGTTCCTGACATGTGCTTCAGTGCTACTTAAAGAGTTTCTGTTTTAATTCTGTTTTTTGAAGTGCTTTTGGATGCATACTATTTTTGTTTTTCCATCTGGTGTATATACAAATAGATTGGAAGGTTTTACAATGCATGAGCAGGCCACATATAGCTAGCTGCGTATGTGAAAAGCATGGGATTTTCCAAATTTAGTCCACAAACTTCTAGTGTTTCTACCTGTGCTTTGTTCATGGTCATTGCAAATGTGAGTCACACTGGAAACCGTAAACATTTAAATTCAAATGCCATATGTATCGGAATCATTGGGATACATGGCTGTTACCCAGCATATCGCAGTGCTACTTGAAAAAAAGAAAGTGTTTGTATTTTAATTCTGTTTATTGAAGTGCTTTTGGATACATAATAATTTTTGTTTTTCGATCTGATGCTGGCCATAACAACACATTCCTGGTGCTTCATTCTTGAATTTGAGGACTGCAGTGCATGCATAATTTATCCATTTTTCCAGTGACCAAACCTGGATGAAGTCTGTAATCATAATTAGCATTGTAATGCAACACACCAAAATTTAAATCACTGTGCAGTATTCATCTGGATCGAACAGTGCATACTCGAACATTTTCCACTCTTGCTTCCAGTTAATTTTTGTGATTCAAGCAAACAGGCTTGAGTAGTGCATGCTCAAACGTTTTCTTGTCTTACTTCGCATTGCTCATCTACTTCAAATGAGTGGACTTGAGCAGTGCATACTCGAACATATTCCAGTCTTGCTTTCTGTTGCTGTCTGTTTCAGTCAGATGGGCTTAACTGCACTGTGTACTTGAATGTTTTCTAGTCTTGTTTGTTTCATATGAAGTGTTTGAGCAGTGCATACTCAGATGTTTTCCAGGCTTCCTTTCTATTGCTCATTTGTTTTTGAAGCTTATGAGGCATTTTTCTTTCAGGTCTTGAAGTGTAGATTGAGCAATTAATTTTCGTTTTGATGACATTATTGGTTTCACTGCGAAAGTAATGATTTATGATGGCTGTTATAAATTCACTTTCAAATATCAAAGAAAATGCATGTGATGCAATGACATGCACATTAACGTATGAAAATTTAAATATTTTATACTTTGCTGAACAGTAACATACTTTATTTTAATTTGGACAGTTGCAACACATTTCTCTTAAATAGCCAAGTTTGTTTATTAAATTCAAGACATTCATATAATTACATTTTCACAAGTGGTAACAATTTTTTTATATTGCCAAGTTTTCTGAGTAAATTTGAACATATGTAGCTGATGTTCTGCAGAGTGGCAACACAAAGTTTTCAGATTGTTGAGTTTTTAATCGAAAGTTAAATTAGTGTAAAATATATGTATATGAAGAGTGTGGACCTCTTGGACTAGTTTTTATGAAACCTTATGCAGACAGTGACCTTCATCTTATTTTGTCGAATGTGGCAAGTTTCATAAAGATCGGAATTAAACTGTAGATTTGTAGAATGTAGCAAATTTCATTAAGATCAGAATTTAAATTGTAGATTTGTAGAAAAGACAAACATTCATTCATTTATGTATATATGCATTTTAATTGAGAGTAATTTTTAGATTTCATAATTCCCCCCTCTAGAATTAGATTTTCCATTGCATATTATTGTTATTTGTTCTTATGTATTATTCCTGACTGGTATGCTTTACCTCTCTTTCTGCAGAAGGATGCAATATTTAAAAATATACATATTGCTGTGAGAAATGGCCATCATAAGCTTGCAGGTCAGCTAGCTGCTGAAGCTGTTACAAAGGGTGGCTATGGTTTTGGAAACCTGCATAAAGAGGTTTGTTACTTACCTCAAATTGAATATATATATCATTTTCTGCATAGTTCCTTAAATTTACTTTAAAATTTTTCTCTTTGTTAGGTTTTATTGAATGATAGACAGCCATTGTCAGCATTTAAGCCAATATCTGTTACAAAAAAAGCTGTTGGCAATGCAAGGGTATGTATGTTTCATAAAACATAACTTTTAGCATGTTTGAAAACTGAAGGAAAATCTTAACTTCCTAAACTGAGAGTATTCATTTCATTGAAAAGACATAAATATGTACCCTTGGTAACATATTCATTTTACAGTATCATCATGTAGCAAACTTAAGGTTTCTGGTATTATGGTTAAGAAAAAACATAAGCAAAATAAATAATTGAAGGGAAAGGATGTTGTAAAGTAAGTGTTTTGGGATGAGCATTTGGAGTAAAGAATTTATAGATATGACAAGTATCGTGACAAAATTGTTACAAGTGATGCATAAAATATAAAAAGTCTGCTACTGTAAAGTAGGCACTTTGAAGCCTTTCCAATCGAACATGCATTATACGGAGAAAAAGCAGTTAGAGGACTTTACCAAATGCCTTAGATGTTTGATTTTGATTAGGAGGCAAACAGCAATGAGATGATGATTCAAAAATTCTTATTTCAAAGTAGCACATTACAATTGTAAATTGTCTTTAGATGATAAATTGTGATATTATATTGCGATATAAAACGATTTCTGATTAAAATGACATTAAAAAATAAGTTGAATACTGTTACCACATAGAAATAATTTTTAAATATGGGAATAGGGATACTTAATGTACAGAAGGTATTCCATCAGCTAAAGTTTCTAAATTTGCCTTGAACTGTTAATCAATGAATAATGCGTATGAAGCTATTATTGGAAGTATGATTGTTTGAATTATCATTGTTGTGTAAGGTAGGACTATTTAGTTTTATTTAGATGCTTATCCAATACTTTTAAAAGTCATATGAGAGTGATATAATATTAACATATGCAGTTGTTAACTGTTAAACTGATAGCTCAGTGAAATTAAAGGTCTGGTCATTTGCTGTGCATATTTGTGCACTATGTCACTTGAAGTATCAACTGATCAGTATAATTTATTGGAATCTTATCATTAAATACAAATTATCCAGATGTATGTAATACATTTGGGCAGTTGTTTTGGAAAGGAAGCTCGAGTTTATATTCTGGTTGACTGTAATTTGCAACTAAAATAGAATCCAAGGGAGAATATAAGGATTCCTTTCATTATATTTTTGAATATCTGCTCTTTTGAGGGACATAAGAAAGTATGATGTTTTACAGTTCTAATGAGCTACTGATACATGCAATTTTTCATTTCTGACAGAAATGTTACAAGAAAAACTATGGTAGAGAGCAAGATCTTTTATTTGTGTAAAAGGCAGTGCACCCATGTTTTGCACCATGAACTGAATCCAAGGGAGAATATAAGGATTCCTTTCATTATATTTTTGAAGATCTGCTTCTTTGAGGGACATAAGAAAATATGATGTTTTACAGTTCTAATGAGCTACTGATACATGCAATTTTTCATTTCTGACAGAAATGTCACAAGAAAAACTATCGTAGAGAGCAAGATCTTTTATTTGTGTAAAAGGCAGTGCACCCATGTTGTTTCCTTATTTTTAATTGCAAGCAGTGATGTTTAAGGTAATAATTCCATTATTGGTCTTGAAAAATATTACTGTGAATTTTAATTTTGGGCAGCAAGTAATGGCTGATCATGATTGAGTAGCTGAATGTTCACAGGCAGGAAAAAGTGTCACCAAAAATTGCCATAACAGTAGGCTTTCAGAAGAGTGCTATCACCTGTAAAAGAAAGCTGCTGAAGGTGGAGGTTCTGTGTGAAATTTTGCTAGAGGCTATAGGAGGAGTACAACATCTCTAAAGGATAGCTATGTCACCCTAGTGGCTCCCCCCCCCAAAAAAAAGTGCAACTGCCACTTGTATTTTTGCAAGAATCATTTCTTGGAAATTCAAGAATGTTGGCTTATATGTATGGAAGCATGTTGTATTCACTCTGCTGTGACCACTCCTTTGTGAGGAAAGATAACATTGGCGTGATGCACGTATATTGGGTCAGCAACAATGTTTCACAGTTATGTTGTCTGGTAAATCCTGCTTCATCACAAATTGGGACTCTGGGTACCAACTAGTGTGAAAGGAGAGGGGC
Source organism: Stegodyphus mimosarum (assembly GCA_000611955.2). Lineage (NCBI taxonomy): Eukaryota > Metazoa > Arthropoda > Arachnida > Araneae > Eresidae > Stegodyphus > Stegodyphus mimosarum. Next base: position 255,014 of record KK113928.1, read on the forward strand.
CTCAGTATAATCATCAGAAAGTCCAAGAAACGAATTGCTACGTCCAAGGAACAGTTGTTTGAGCAGGTATTGTGCAATAGCAGGACTCCTTGACAGAAGTATGGCAACATTGTACCATATTACAAGCATATCCATTCTTTACATGGAGCAATTTGGTCCAGACTTTCTGCTTATGGGTGACAGTTCTTTGTCTTGCACACTAGCTTGGCACATAGCCCGGATGTAAATCCTAAAGATATGGATGCGCAGTGCAAACTTATTGTTCAGAGACAGAACCCTCTTCAAACCGTACAAGAGCTCAAAATCACACTGAGAGACAAGTTCTCCTCAGCTCTTTTATGGACAGCATGCATAATAGATGCTAAATAGCATCAGTTTCCAAGCAGGTGTGTACTCCATACTTAAAGACTCATATCTGTCTTTAATTCAAGCAGAACGATCTTTTTTTATAACTGTTGAAAAAAGCTTGATAAGCATCCCGACCCCAATATTATGTTGAGTTGTGTAGTGTGATCTGAATTGTTTTGCATAATAATGATGTTTCATGACCTCTGTTAAATATGTGCCACATCTTATTACTCTAAACCCCACCCATCATCAGTTATGCAGAAAATTTACATGTTCCTTAACATTTATCAAGCATTGTATATCTGTTATATGAAATTCATATTATCCTATATTGGTCTAGTTTAAAGCATTCCAATTTCATCTTTAGACAAAAATTATTTAAAGTTCAGGCAGTAGTTAGAATATCTTAACTAATTTTAAACTCTCAAAAATTTTGAATTCTGTCCCAAAGACATGGTCTTCGTCTAATTACTGTCTAAGTCTTCTTTTATAAGGATTTTCCTTCAAAAATATTTTTTTTCCATAATTGATTGTTATATGATAGTATAAAAAGAAATAGAAAATACCTTGGCAAACCTATGTTCTATGTAAACTAACTATGGTAGACTTATTTAGCAGAAACTTTTATTTCATAAGTTCAGATGTTGTAACTTAATGTGCTGTTACAACTAGTAGTCATAATAAAATTCAATAGATATTAATTCATAGTTATAAAAAGTGTTTATGCTAAGGTAAACAACTATTTTTCAGATTACTCCTTTGCATTGTTCCGCAATTAATCCAAATCCAATGTACTTAAGTTCTTTGTTGACTTCGGCTCCCGAATATAATCTTCCTGATGATAATGGCTGGCGTCCCATACATTATGCATCAGTTTGCAAAAGTACTGGGCCACTAGAATTGCTGATCTCAAGGTAATTTTCTCAGAGTTATATTCAGTGTTTTAAAATAAGTGCAATGAACTGAATGTTTTAACAGACTATGTATTAATTAATTATAATATATATATATATATGCAATATGCAATGGAACATAATAATGTATTTTTAATTGAAATAGGCTTTTTACCAAGTTCTGTTTTTATTTCATTATTTAGTTATTTATACATCATGCAGTTACTAATATAATTTTGATATTGCTTTATATGTGATCTCATGTTCTTTTGAAATAAGTGCAAAATGTCATCAAGATGACAAAATAAGAGAACTCTCTTTTTCAAGTTATATAATATATGTAGGATTTAACTCGGAAAGTCAAAAATGAACCTTCAAAGCCAAATACTAGCGCTTATGCTGCTAAGATTATTAGTTTAACATTAAATTATTAATGGAGGTTATTCTGGAGGAAAATGATAAAAGCGAAGAAGAAAATATGAACTAATTATAAAATTTGTAATAGATGAACTTATGGAAAATGTAATTATAAAACTTTGGAATCAATAAATCATGTAGAAATAAAGAGTAAGTTATTATTGCTGATTTCATGGGAAAAGGCTGACTTTTTCGAGGATAATTAATTGTTCTTGATTCAGCCACAACCAGTTATCGAGATTGAGCTAGTCATCTGGCCAGAATGCATGAAGAAGACTGGTGTTGCAAGAAAATCTTTCTAGCAGAGTGCATGGGAACCAGACCTTGGGAGGGGGAATATGACCTAAACATTCTAAAGGTCAAAAACTAGAAAAAAGTTGCCAAAAGTAGAGATGCCTGGAGAAGGACAGGGTCCACCCTGGCCAATAAATTATTATTATTATTACTATTACTATTATTGAGATCTGATCATGTTTCACCCCTCCCGCCTGTTTGAAAGTCAATCCAATTTAATTGAAAGAAACATTCATTGTGATTCAACTAATTCAACCAGTTTTCAAACTTGGGAAAAATATTTCCCAACACGATCCAATTTCTTAAAATTAAAAAGAAAAAATCCTTATAATGGGTAAAAATTGAAATAACCTAATATGACCTAAAAATACACAAAAATTAAACGTAAAACAAATCATCTAAAAACTATAATTAAAAACAAGTATTTACAGTATGAAACAGTCAACATGATTCTTTCTATTCAACAAACAAATATAAAACTAGGGCCAACGATTAAATGTACGTAAATTTTTTTATAGATCCCCAATATTTCCATGCAATTAGTCATTTTTTCTAAATCTAAAATCTAATTGTTTGTTAATAATGTACAGTATAGGGAGTAATATGTAATATAAAAGTAGGTAGAATTTTTCCTTTAACTAATTAGAGCACTTTTTGGCATGATGATCGCGGTATTAGGTGGTAGAGAAAACAAAGCTAACGAATAATATGGATTACTGTGTTGTTGGCTGTGAAGAGCCAATGCATTTGTTCAAATTGCAAAGCCCGATATCATCATTCAACCCATGAAATTTTTTATTTTGAAATAAGGACATTTGGCATTTTTCCAAAGAACAAGGACAGGAAAGCTGATTAAAAGATTTTCTTTTCCAAAAAAGTATGGTTGCCAACCCTACTGACACTCCACTCACTGTAAATAACAGAAAGAACATTCAGTATTAAAAAAGTAATGATCATGATTGAATGGGTTATATAGCATGTCATTGATGGATCGGATATTAGTGGCTCAAAATATTTCATGTCAAAATGGACTTTTAATCTGATGCAGATATTTGACGTATTGGTTAATCAAATTTAAAAATCACCGTTTATGAGAAGAGAGTTAAAAATTTTAGCCAAAAAGGCTTCAGGTGATACTTATGCAACTGAGAAATTTGCATATGAATTCACTGAACTCATTAATGCTGTATCTCCAAAGTAAGTTTATAACACTGACAAAACTTTCAGCAATATGGATCTGAAATACGTTGCAGAATTTTGCAGAAAAGGTATCGAAGATGCCAAAGCAGGATGAAAAATTTTGGCATGTGCAAATGCTGCAGGAATGTATACATGTAAACTTTTCGTAATCATCTGTCATTCTAATAAAAGAGCATGAATGACACAGAGATTAATGAATGATTGGTTTGAAAATCGTTCCATATCTAAAGTTCAGCAGCATTTGAAATTGATTAATTTACTAGATGATGCAAAAATTGTCCTGATTATTGAAAAGTATTTGGCTCGTACTTCATTTAAAGCTTCATTAAAAGATAACATCTCCGTCTTATTCTTTACTCCAAATTTTACATCTGTCACTCAACCAGTAGAGATTCTGCATATGCTGATATGTGGATATAGTAGTATAATAAAAATATGTGCTAAATATACTGAATTGAGACCAGACCATTCAAGATTGTATTAATTTAGAAATCAAACAACAAAAATCAGCATTATATTTTCAAATTTTCACAGGACTTGTTTCGATGGTTTTACCAAACCACCATCCTCAGCTGCAAAAGCACAAATGAATGAGATAAGATGTAATGATTAGGTAAGATACGGTAAGAAAGCCTGGACAGGAGACAAGCTACTGGCACCATCTGTTGATGAAACCAGAACTAAAACATAATTTCTTTAAAGTCTGAAGGCAAAGACGGATTGGAATTTAGGTTGTTAACTAGAACAGAAAGATTTTTATGAATGTGAAATGCGTCTAGGAAGTCCAGTTCACCAATGGAAGATGTTTTTTGAGTAATTTTGACAGCAGAAAAATTGAAAGTATGATTTTCGGACCAAGAATGTTGGGCAACAGAAGACTTCTGTGTTTCTTTTTTTCTCACATATGCCTCATGTTCCTTAATGCGAAATTTTAAGGCTCTCTTAGTTTGGCCAATGTAAATTAAACCACACTGGCAAGGAATCCTGTAAATACACAGGAATTCATATCCGGAATGGAGTCCTTGAGTATGGAACTCGAAATTTTATTGATGGGAGAGTTAAACGACCCAAAAGTTAAATTTCTGTAAAATACGTGCAACTACATAGCTAATTGATGGAAAGAAGGGAATGACAACAGAATTTTTATAATTTCCTAAAACAAGAGTCTGCCTTTTGGTGTGTTGAGAAGAGAATTTTTTAACTGCTTGATTAAATAATGTTGGGTGAAAAGCCCCTGTCAATAGCTATTGCTTTTAAATAATTTAGTTCTTCATCAAGGGATAGTTTGGAGGAGCAAACTTGAAGAGCAAGGAAAACATAAGAATAAAATGAAAGCTAACTTTTGTTTAGTTGGATGACGTGATTTGAAGTGTGGTGGAAGGCAAACCGATGAAGGTTATGGTAAACCGTAGTACTGAAGTTGGTTGTGTTATGTGTGACCAGAATGTCGAGAAACGGAAGAGAATTGCAAGTCTCAAGTTCAAAAGTGAACTAAAGCAGGATCAGTGGAATTCATTATTGAAAGAACTTTATTTAAATCATCTTTATTGCCTTAAAACAGGGTAAACGTATCGTCTACATAGAGGGACCACACTGGGAAGGTTAAAGTTTCAAACAATTTTGATTTATAATAATGCATGTAGGTATCAGCCAGGATGGGACTGAGAGGGCTTCCCATGGCTAATCCTTTTATTTGCTTGTAATATTTATTTTGGAAAACAAAATGCATTTGCTTCAAACAGAGTTGAGTGAGAGAAATTAGCTCATCAATTTCTATGCAAGAGAAATGAAATTCACGAAGTCTGGTTTCTAGACATCTTAATGCACCTTCCACTGGAACATTGGTGAATAAGATTTTACATCAAAAGAATCAAAGAGTAAATTTCTAGGAGAAATGTTTTTTTAACCTTTTTTTACAAACTCTATTGAATTTTTTAATGGTGTAAATGTTATTGTCTAGAAACTAAATATTTATCTAATGGATACGAGGCAGTACCTAAATTTGATACAATAGGGCAGAAAGGAATATCACTTTTATGAATTTTGGGAAGAGCTTATAATCTGGCACAATTCACAACAGATGGGATAAGCGAATGTTTTAAGTTGCTTGAAGGATTTGTGAAGATTTGATGACAGTTTTTGTCGTTTGTTGTTGACTTCTAAATTAATATTTGTTCGGCGTGTTATTGTATTTTAACTGTTTGAGGTATTTTAACATGAAATATGCAGGGTCGTAGGAAGACATGTCTGGAGATATTTTAAAATGTGCACAGCAAAATTTATGGCCAATTATTATATTTTATGGTGATAACTGCCTTCTGAACTTTTCGGACATTATAAGTAAATGGTGAAATTTTCTTATAAATAGAATATGTGGAGAAGTGATAATAAATGAAGATGATAGTTTTTCTTTGGGATGATAATGCCCCAGTCATTGTTCAACTAACAGATGGCAAAATTTGTAGTATGATCTTAATTCCTGAAGGTATGACAAACAGGTGATGAGAAAAATGACAAAGAGGTTGAGAATAAAAAGATTTTGTTTGATAGGTAATCGCGGGACTCGGAAAAATGGACTTAGTAGCTTAAACAACTTACATTGAAAGAAATTTTTAGTAAAAGAAAAAAGTATTATTCTTTTTTTTCGGATGGGGGAAAATATTGATTTTCTCAATGCCGTAAATACTTTTTATTATTTCTTAAATGAGTATTTTATTTGTTTAATTTATAATTTCTTTATGCCATCTTACTAACTTTAAACTGATCTAATCTAAAATCTGGAATCGCCAAAATCCTGACAATTTTAAATCAAAGACTTTGTGCTGGGGGTTATAAGCATAAAAACGAGGCTAGTTAAATTATATAGAAAATGAAAATATTTATCCTAGTAATAATGAAATATTTAAACTAGTAATAATTAAAATATTTAAACTAATAAACTACATATAATAATATACAGAGGGGTGTTCACACATTTTTGTAATGATTTTGCAAAGATTTATGTATAAGCAAACCTTAATTTTATTTTCACTCTGTAAGCACGAAATAAATTTTTAAAAAATGTGTTTCTGCCTCTTCAAGAAAAAGAACTGATATAGTTATTTCATGTGAGAAAGTTATTGTGGTTTGTTAATTTTTATAGGAACTTTTACATATGAATGGGGAAAAAAATAGTTGTAAAATTGTTTTCTTTGCATTTTAGGGGCATATCTCTTGAAGAAACTGAATCCGAAGGAAATGGAGCTTTACATGTTGCAGCACTTGCAGGGAGAGCCCATAATGTTGATCTAATTTTAAGGCACTTAATTGCATCAGGTATCATTCCTTTCAGTTTTTTTTTCAAGTTCTCGGTATCTGTAATTAATCTCTAGTTTATTGATTATGTATGACATTCTTATTATTCTTAAATCTTTCATTTTCATTTATTAGATAGGGTATTTAGGTATACCAGAACGGTGTTATTTCAGGTTTCAACACACATGCACATATTCTTTTGAGACATATATGGCTGTCTCTCTTTATTATAACATTTATGCACATGTGTTGTTCCAAATTTATTGAAACAAAAGTGTCTCATTTCATTATTAAGTGCCATGTGATTGTGTAAACATAGGCTACTGATAAACTTCATTTAAAGCATTGTATTTTGTGCGAATTCTAACAATGAAGAAACGGTACAGAAGTGTGTCGAAATTTAGTGAAAGTTCTTAGTGGAAATGCAATTTCAGGTAGAATATCAAGATTATGATTTGAAAAATGTGAAGCAGGTGATTTTGACTTTTTTATGATAAGCATTGCTCTTGTTGGCCATCTTTAATCAATGATGATATTCTCCAAGGCCATGGTAGAACAAGATCTCTTTTTGACAACATCAGAGGTTGCGGAAAAGTTGAACTCAGCTCAACAAACCATTTGAGACTATACTCGTGAACTAGGATTGTTTTATAAATATTCTAAATGGTGCTTCATAAGTTAAGTGAAAAAAATGTGCACGACCGAGGGGAACAAAAATAATTTCTTGGACCATATGACATCTGGTGAGGAAAAGTGGGTTACCTATGAAAATAATGTTAGGGAAA
>KK113928.1:262284-285375 GCA_000611955.2 Stegodyphus mimosarum
CTGGCCACTTCAAAACTGAATTTGAGTCTGAATAAAAGAATACTGTGTATATGATGGAAGGTTCAAGGAATAATACACTACAAGTGTTTGAAACATAACAAAATGCTCAGTTTGGAAAGATACTGTCAGCAAATAGATATTTTAACAAAGTAGTCAAAGAAGGGAGGCCAACAATATCCAAAAGAAAGTACATCATAATGCATCGAGTTAATACCAGATTACATGCTCTTTGGCAAATCATCAGAAAATTGTAGAGCTCGGCTGAGAAATTTTGCTCCATCCACCATACTCTCCAGACTTAGCACCCATTGACTGTCACTTGCTTCTGTCCTTGCAAAATATTTTGAATGGAAAAATTCGAAATTAAAGGAGATATAAACCAAGCATTGCTTGAGTTTACTGCCTTTTATAGTTTACTCTAAGGACAAGACATTTTTCAAAAATGATAAGTTTCAAATTACCATCCCTTTGGGAAGAGGCATAAGGTAATGACAGAAATTATATTGTAAAATAAATATTAAAAGTCTGAAATATATGTATTTGCTTCTCAAAGAGACAAAATTTTCCAGTGGACCTTATATTCATGAAATTTTTAAGTACTTCTTTGTGACGGCAAATCATAGGACAATAGCATTATGAAAAAGCATTTAGAATGTATCTTCTATATGAGGAAGCATACACATTTTCTTTCCTCAGTTAAAAAGTAATAAAAAAGTGTAAAATAGTATAATAAAAATACATAGATATTCATTTATAAATATATGTATATTTTATGTAGACTAAAATTATTCTTGTAAAATAGTATAATAAAAATACATAGATATTCATTTATAAATATATGTATTTTTTATGTAGACTAAAATTATTCTAAAATAACAATCTTTATAGGATAGTTGTTTCAATATTAATTCTCCCTTATTGTAGGAAGGGGGGGACTGCACAGAATTGGTTTGCCAGAAATAATGTTTGAAATATGCTGCAACCAGTTTACTTTATTTTGAAGTATTACATTATTTATTTAAATCTGGAGAAAGTTAATTTTTAGATTGAATTTGTAAATATATGTTCGAACTTGAAGTTCGTAAATAGAACTTTTGAATAAAATAAGAAAAATGCAGAGGAGTCATAAGTACGTCACTTTTTGTGAGTAAATACCAATGTAAAACCAGCTTCAGTTTTTAAGTTAAAATGATGAAATTGTCATTTGTTGTAGATTATTCATTTGCTTATCTAATGGCATTATTATTAAATTTTTATAATTTTATCAATAATTTGGGGGGGGGAAGCTAGAGTTTTTACTAACCATTATGGCCATATTGGCTGAATATCTATCACCAGTGGTTATGGCACTGAAATTTTTTGTTGTGCTTTGCTTTTTTTCTTTTTAGCGTTATTGAGATGTGTTATATTTCTTTATGCTATTATCATTAATTTTAATTTTTTTATGTGATCAATCAAAAGTTATTTTGGGAATGGTTATTTTGGGTTTATTGATGGTTATCTTAATATGCAGTCTTTTGTTTTTATAGTTATTTAATGATAACTGTTATATAACCAGTAAAATGTAATTTATGTCTGTATCAGCTGTATTTTTTTAAAAAAATCTACAGTAAGTCTTTTTTTATTTATTTATTTATTTTTTTAGAACATAATAAGAAAGAAACTGCTATTACTGTTTCACTTCAAGATAAACAATGTGTCAATGCAATTGACAAGGGAAATAAGAAATCATATACAGCTCTACATATTGCCTGCAGGGAAGGCCATGCTGTAAGTTTTTGATTCAAGTATTAAAATTCACACAATATATATGCATAGTGGGAAAATTAATTGAATATACATTTTATAGTATTAGTGTAATGGAAAAGTTGATGTTGAAATAGATTAGCAATTCTTTGTTTCATACAATATTTATGCGTGGTGCCAAAATTAATTGAATCTACATTTCCATAGTGTTAGTGTAATGGAAAAGTTGAAGTTGAAAATAGATTAGTAATTCTTTCTGTTTCCATTAAGAATATTTCTGGGCTAAAGCACTCTATTTAATAATTAAAGCATGTCATTAAACATATTAATTAAACTCATAATAATAAATTTTTAAGTAGAATGGAAAGAAATAACGAGAGATTTTCATTTTATGTAGTGTTTTCCTGTACTCTTTTAAAGTACTTCCCTAGCTGCTTGGATTTTTTGTCGCATCTCTCAGTAGATCTCTGGATATCCTGGTTTTTAATTTTTAGCCTTTACTAAAGAAAGCTATTTTTCCAAGTAGTAAATGAAATTTATTGAATTAATGGAACTTAAACTGTGTGAATTCCGTCCCTCACTCCTAGTGATTTCCAGCATAACTTTTCTTATTTAATTTGATTTGATTTGATTTGAATTTCTTAACCTACTGTAAACATTTGTAGAAAGCTTTGTTTTAAATCAATAATGGTACATTAAATTTAACAACACGAAAATATGTATGCTATTTATAAATTTTCATCAGGTTTAAAAGTACTTTGGTAAATAAAAGCTTTCTTTTCCTACTAAGGATTTTCTCAATGTAAAAGTGTGAGAAAATTATGATGAATTAATGTAATAGTCAAAGAACATAAAATTTAGATTGCCTAATTTAATATTAGTGTAGCTTACATTAGAATCACATTATAAATAGCTCAGTAATCTGAGTTACACATTATAAAGTGAATTTAAGTCAGTTTTGGGGTTCTTTTGAATTAGCATAACCTCATGAAAGTCTCATGGAAACTCCCAGTTTTTCATATTTCAAAGTTGATCACGATGTACTTTAAAAAATGGTTGTTATTTCAAATGGCTTGACATTTGCAACTTCATGCATTTGTTCAGGACTAGAAAGATTATCTTAATAGCAGTGAAAATTTTAAAAAGGGTTATCTAATAAGTTATCATTCTTATATCATACATGATGTATATTATAATTTTGCTTTGATCAAAAGTCAAATGGGTTTGTTGATAGTTAGTAGAAAATATCCTAAAATAGTACTCTTTTCTAAAGAAAAGAGCATTTGTTCGAAGGTGTATTATAAAAAGTTAATATTATGTTCAGCAGTACATTCAAAGGTACATTGAATAAAGTACTAAATTTGTTTTTCCTAAAAAATTAAACAGTTAATATCCATATGTATTAGAAGTTTTTAATGGAAAGAAAGGATATGTAGATAATTTAGTTGAAAAAAGTTTCAAAATAAAATAGCTAACTTTTCTTGATTGAGTGAAGTACAAAGAGGATATGTAATTTTTAGCGTAGTATGGGAGCAAAAATTGTTTTGTATTATTGGAAGTAATAGTGTTCATATTAATATTTGCAAAGATAATTTTTTATTGTAGAATTGAGGTGAAATATTTGATTGCCACCAGATGGTATAAAGGTTAGGTGAGCCTGCTGCGGTGCCGAAAGGGTCGTGTTTGAATTCCCGAAAATACATGCTTGTAACTGTCCATCCCATCACAGGAGGCAATGGTGGCTGCCTCTTAGGTGCCTCCACAATAAAATGGCTACCATTTCTGATCTTAGGAGTGGCTGCCATTATATTTTTTAAAAAAGTATTTTGACCAGTTAAGTACTAAGTTCTTTCTGTATTCACAGAGTGTTTAAATAGTATTTCATTCTCAAATTTTTATTTGTAATTGTAATCAGTAATATTTCTTTTCCACAGTTATTTATTGTAAGTATATTTCAGGATGTTGTGCGCGTTTTGATAAGGCACAAAGCAAATGTGGATAAACTGACTAATGCTCAGCAAGACAAACTAACACCACTGATGTTTGCATCTCAGAAAGGTCACATAGATATTGTGAACCTTTTAATTGAGCATTCAGCTCAAGTTGAAATGAAAGGTTTGTATCTTTTCTTTCTTTCTTTCTTTCTTTTTTTTTTTTTTTATTCAGTTTTACAGTGCCCACCACCAAAAAAAAATTAAACTGTTGATTAACTTTGTTAGTTGCAGTAGCTGTTTATGAAAGTACTACGTTTGTATGCTTAATAATATCTACACATTGATGATATGATACATTTATTTTTAATCTACACATTATTAAAAAAAATTAAGTCATTTTATGTAACAAATGTATGCATTATAAAACAAAAAGATAAATGGCCCATTTTAAATTTTACTTACATATACTGTCTCAGAAGAAAAAAAAAAAAAATCAGGCTAAATTAATATTTAAAGTTTAAGCAATGCATTGCATAAAGATGACTATGCATATATTTCTACAGTTTAAAATATAAAACAATCAATTGAAATTTTTTAGATATAAATTAAGCAAATCAATAAAAATAATTTATCTTCCACTTCAAGCCTTGGGATTATTTTATCCACAATTAATTTGTAAATGTGCCTAAAGGGAGCAGTGCATATTCAAAGTAGTCAAGCTTAGCTTATCTATGTTACTGAATATGTACTGCCCATTTTAAACAGATTTACAAACTAATTGTGGTTTTATTTCATACGACTAAATTGTTTGTTACCTGACTCAAGAAAATTCTTAAGCAGGATATGATTCAATGTGCTATGGATAAAAGTTGGAGGATTCTGGGGGAAGAGACAACTTTAATTCTCAGTTTTCCAAAAAAGACAGTGGTAGCTCTATTTAGGCGTCTGACTGGACATGATTGTTTGCGAGACCACCTCTGCAGAATTGGAGTGGTGGGTATTCTGTACGACTCCAGTCAGCCTTTTTGAACATTTAAATACGTAATTGTATTGCACTTTCTCGGTATGAGGACATTTTAAAAAAGTATTGGAGAGCCCATGAACTAATGGCTTAGGTGCTAATGTTTGCATTTGTAAAATAAATAAACAAACTAACTGTAGGAAATATAATCTCAAGGTAACGTACTTAACTTGGAGTGGAAGACAAATTAGTTTTATTAATTTGCTAAAGGAAAGAAACTTCTGTAATTAATTTTTATCATGAATATAATACACTAATAGTTCATATTTAAAATCATTAAACTTCTTTATTTCAAAAAATAAATTAGGTTACAACACAGAGAGGTTGAATAACATAAGACTTGGAAGGGACAGGCATTTTTGCCTACAATCACATTTTTAAAGTTTTATCTAAAAAATTTCAATTGCTTTTTTTGTATATTTTAAATTGTAGAAATATATTTGTAGTCATCTTTATGTAATGCATTGCTCAAATTAAACTTTAAACATAAATTTATGTTGAATTTTCTTTCTTTTCTTCTGGATATATAAGGAAAATATGTAAGGAATTATATAAGGAAAAGTTAGGCATATATAAGGAAAATTTGAAAATGGGCCAGATATGAGTAAATTAATTCACAATGTGAGTAAAATTAATCCTGGTATCTAGCAAAATTGCCTCGCAATCTTCAAGTAAACATGCAGTATCTCTTCAACATATGTAGATGATTGAAAATGCAGTGCAAAACCAGTGTATACACAAAAGTCGTTATAAAATAAGCAGGAAACCCTGCTCATTTCATATTATTTCTGAATATATATAAAATAAGCAGGAAACCCTGCTCATTTCATATTATTTCTGAATATATATAAAATAAGCAGGAAATCCTGCTCATTTCATATTATTTCTGAATATATATACGTATGTATATTGCTGAGTAGCTGCGGTTAGTCAAAGTGCTTTCTTGATAGTGCTATTTGTGTTAGCAAGTGCAAATGCTCTGAAGTCCTACTTAATGATGGTACAGCAGGATGATGTAATTAACTGTTATTGCTTATTGTTCCAAAAAGGTATATATAATAACAAGAGGATGACAGTGGCTTGAGGGGTTTGTGTTGTTAGTGCAAATCATTGTAACCGTACTGATAATTCTTCTAACTACCATTCAAAACCACTTCCTTGAACATCTGGTCATCTAGTGTTTCAAAATACCATTTCAAAAAGGGTGGCGCAGATTTCACTCTGTTGCTGGTATCCATTGCTGTACTTCATTTGCTATTGTGGCCAGAAAACTTGCCTTGTATTTTATAGTAACTGTAACATATTCAGCAGTAAATAACAATTTTGCACTCCGATTGGACTTAGTGGACAAGATAATTCATGTATGAAGGATCCTAAACAATACTGTTCAACTTTTTTAGTTTAAAGTGACTTATGTCCATCACATATGGCATTACCATTTAGATAACTGTCTTAGGTACTTGAATGCTTTTAGTCTGTCAGTCACATAACTGCTTTTATCCAGTCATGAGATTTCTTTTTACTTGGTATATGTAAGCTCATAATGCAAAATATTTTTCTTTCTTATTTTCTTTACTGATGTAAATATCATTTTGATAAATGAGAGTTTATGAAAACAGAGACTATACTAAATTATTATACACATTTAACTACTCAAAGCTGTTTAAATATAGGTCTGAGCAGATCAAAAAAACCAAGCCATGCATTTAATATAAAATGAAATAAGTCATAAATATCCTACAACATTTTGTCTTTCGACTGCCTGTGAGGTAGGGTTACAGCGGATATTCAGCAAACATCTATTATATGTCTTGGATGTTTTCTTGATATCCACTGTAACCCATTTTCACAGGCAATGGAAATAATGCCAAATATTCAGCGACAGCTGAATATGAACTGTTACTAGGATGTGAGCACATCTACACTATTCCATATATGATGTAGTACATGATGAAAACACTGTTCTCCATATTATCTGGTAAGCACCACATAGAACAAGACAAGATCAAATTCCTACTGCATTGTAGGTAATACATGGCAGTCAGAATATTAAGCCACAGGAATTATGGTGAAAAATCCATCTATGTGGGTTATATTTAAATGACCTGGTATATATTTACATATGAATATTTTATAAATATTATTTTCTATGATGTATGATTTCACTGTTTTGTATATCATTTTATCATTGCATTTCAATTTTATATTTTGAGATTATTTTTATTTAGATAAAAAACAGAGAACAGCTTTAACACATGCTGTAATGAATGGACATGCACATGTAACATCCTATCTATTGCGTCTTGGTGCCAATCCAAACTCCACTGACTCTTCTGGTAACACATTAGTCCACTATGCTGCTGCTTATGGATGGTATTTTTGTATGAAACTTTTGATAGAAGCAGGAGCAAGTCTAAATCTTCCAAATGATTGGAAGGTAACATATATTTATTTTAAACTTATTTTGTCTTTGCAAGATTTAAATTTCAAACTTCCGTTTTCTTCAAGAATTACTACAGGAAGTAAATATGTTAAGATATTCCTTTCATTACTTATTTGCAAATGGAGGGCTATTTTTAAATATGTTCATATTGAAAATAAAGCTATGCTTGAAAACATACCTCTTGATGTAATGAAAGAGTATGTCGAAACCATGGAATTAAGAAAGGAAGGAGGGGCCAAGCCTGCAGTGAGAGTGAAGCACTGCTCCAAGGCTTCGGTCTCCAGATGGGGAGTTTTTTTATTTACATTCAGAAGCTCCCTTGATAGCTCTCTGATAGTATTTCGACACATGACAGTTCCATACAAATCGAAAAACGGGGCACTTCGACATAAAAGAAAGATTTGTTGTGTGATGGATAGTAGCAATTTATATAATTTAGTGACATTTATGTAAAAATCACATCTTGGTTATTTTTCAATAACTTACAACAGCAATTTTGATTATGAATTTGTTATTTAAAATTCTAAGCTGTTGAACTACAAAATACAGATTTTATCAAAAATGTTATGCTTAGAGAATGAAAAATACCTTACTGTACCTTTAAAATTGTATACGTCTTTCGATATCCTTGATAGAGTATTCGAAACTTTTATTTTATGTTCCAAACGGCAAAATGTTTTAAATAAAATAAATTTTTTTTGCATCCATATATTGTTGTAACATGTACTTTAAAAAAAAAAATTTTTTTTTTAATTTTATAGTTGCTTTTAAACTTATCATTTTATTTTTATATAACTGAAAAATAATAACTTTGGGTTTACACTTTTTACTATTTATGTTAATTAAAAAATAAAACAATATGAAATATGAAACAATATGAAAATTTCAGGTAAGTGAATTTAGATCAATTGGTTATTTTAACTCTTAAAAAATGAAACTATTATGCAGAGTAAGGCAATCAAGATTGTGATCTGATGACAATGCGGTTAATGTTTAAATGTGAAATGGATAGTTATTTTATATTATATTATGAGAGAATTATTAAACTGGGTAAAATTGCTAAAAGAGGTATTGAGTGCTCTGCCAAAATATGTACTAAGAGATTTGAATTTGATGATGAATGTATCCTAAAATGTGTTTTAAGTCAAAAGTTTGAAACTTGATGGCTAAATGTAAATATAAAATTATACATAATAAAACATTTTTAATTAGGCCCATAGGTTAAGTTTTTATTAAATAGAGTAAGGCATGCAAGGGCTGTTTGCGTAAAGGAAAAGATGCCATCGTGGAAGAATTTTGATGAAAAACTTGACTTTTGAGAGGCTATTAAAAATAATGCATGTCATTTTCATTCAACTTATACTTATTTCCTGTAAAAATTTCTGGTATGTGCTAAATTATTGTAAATTACTTTACTCAAAAAAAATAGTGAATGCACAGAAATTAAAAATTTGTACATGCCAAAAACGAAAAATATGAAATATTTATGGGTATTTATGCATATGCTTGCAAAAAGCATGTATCTGTCATTAACAAAATACTTAAATATTTATTAAATTATTTATAAATATATTTGAAATGAAGGATTTATTCATTCATAACCTCCTGTGAAAGGAAAGGTGAAGAAATCTAATTATTAAATGTATCTAAATTTATAATGATTATAAATATTATCTAAATATATACCTTAATATTGAATTTTAAACATAAATTGAAATTCTGGTGACAAATATGTTTATAAAACTATTTAAGCAAGAATTGTTCGTAGCGGAAAGCAATCTGTTAAAGGTATTGTAAAGCAAATTTTATGAGATGTGTATTTAAGGAAGTAATAAAGAAGAGTTTTAGAATATGTATTGTTGGAATTAAGGGTAAAAAAAACTGATAAGTATAATTAAAATAATTATTCCCCTATGTTTTATAATATAAGTCAGTTACAAGTTTTAAATAATATTTTAAAAAAATCCTTCTTTTTTTTCCCTTTCAGAAATATTCAGAGAAAGTTAAGTACTATTTAACATATTTCACTATTAAAATAAAAGGCACTATAATTTTAAATGGACTAAATAGAGCATTAATTATATATTGGCTTGGATTTTTCGATTTAAAAGTTGCCTCGGAAGCTAAAAATTCATGTCATGTTCGAAAAAGTATTTTAGGAAGAAGCTCTATAAATAGAAAAGTAACAATGCATAATTTTAATATTAATAATACAATAAACTTTGATCTTAATTTTTGTAAACCATAACCAAATAAAATCGAATTACCTTAAAATTTTTCTCTAATTAAATCAACAAAAACTTGTGAAAATATTTCATTCAAATTAAACCGTTCTGAGCAAACTGTTCTCTGAAAAGTATAGAATTTAATTCTGTTCAGAATGATATGTTGTTTAAAAAAGTATTCTTTTCAGATACCTAGGACTCTGAAATATTGTAGAAAAAGAAAATATATACATTTATCTGTATATTTACAATGTAATTACAAAATATTTACACCCGATTGTGTCAAACTCCATTGATCTTAATGGTAAACAACCAAATGTTTTGGTTACCACGCAGGGATCACCAGTGCTTCAAAGCAGTGTATGGGGAAAATGGTTAGGAGTCTCTCCTTTTTACTTCTTACCTCCGTGGTCAAAACAGAGTGAAAAGGGGGGGGGAAATCCATATAATTTAACTTAATTACCTGAAGCATACAACTTTTTAAACATTTCTTAATTATGCAAACATTTTTATAGACATTTTTTGTATTGATCGAATTATTTAGTAATGACTTTTCATCTCTTATTTATGAAAACATGTTGTTTGAAACTGAAACAATCAGTTATTGGTTGCAATAAACTAATTTACTCTGAATTTCTTAACCTTTTCTTTTGGTGATTATATCAGGGTTGCCATGCTACCTGGAAAACTGGAAAAAGTCAGGTAATTTGAAAATTGACCAAAAAATTCAGGGAAAAGTCAGGGAATTTTTAATATTTTAGTCAAAATCTGGAAAAGTCGTTGAATTAATTTCATGATTATGCCAAAGAAAAAAGAAAATTCCTGAAATTTGAAAGTATTATTTACTAATAATAAATAAATTTAGAGGGGAAAAGCAACTTTAAATGATATGAAAAACATTAAAATTAAAAGCTGAATGACAATAATCAACAATATTTTGGCGAATATAGTTATATTAAATGGTTAGCCTAGATGACTGGTCACTATTTCTTTTTTATTTTACTGCAAAAAAATAAATAAGGCATTTATTAAAAACAAACAAAAAACGTCATATAGCAATCACCCCCGTCCCAAAACAGCAAGTTTTGTGTCGATGTAAGATGCAATCACTTTCTCGGCACACATGAACTTCATTCTGACAGTTGGCATAGAACCAATTTTCGCTGCTCCAATCAGATTGCCTTTTAGAAAGGTAAAACAAGTAACCTCGTGAATCGAGAGACTCACTTGCGCATGTGCAGTGTATGTTGAACTAAAGGAAATACATATTCTTGTGTAAAACAAAATCTATTTAATCCTAGTGTACGGTACCATGGAGGTTAGAATAGCCTCTATGTATTCTGTTCTAACCTGCATGTATGGTACACACTGTATTTGGCGACATGATGATAAGCAGTAAATGAGTCATTTTTGGTGTTGGCGGCAATTTTCAAAGTCGTGCCAAGGCCGTAGCGTATACTAGGATTTTATCGCAAATTCTTTTAAACTTTTTTTTTTTAATAAGTGCTTTATTTGTTATTTTCCAGCAAAATAAAAAAGAAATGGTTATCAGTCATCTAGGCTAACAATTTAATATAAAACTATGTTTGCCAAAATATTGTTGATTATTGTATTCCAGTTTTTAATTATTTTAGTGTTATTCATATCATTTAATGTTGCTTTTCTCCTCTAAATTTATTTATTATTACAGTGTTGCCACGCTACCTGAAAAACCGGAAAAAGTCAGGGAATTCGAAAATTGACCAAAAAAGTCATGGAATTCAAATATTTTAGTATAAATCTGGAAAAGTCAGAGAATTTCGTACAGAGATCCCCCAAAAAAGCGAGTTTTGCGCCAACATTGAAAGCCGATCACTTTCTTGGTGCGCGTTAGCGTCGCTCGGGCAGCTGGCATAGAGCCAATTCTTGCAGCTCCGAACAGATTGTCTTTTAGAAAGGCAGAGCAGATTTCCAGCAACTTTGGTTCCCAGTAACCACGAGAATCGAAATACTCACATGCGCATGTGCAGTGCATGTTGAACTAATCAAAATATGTATTCTCGTATCAAACGAAATCAATTTAATCGTAGTATAGCGGTACCATAGATGTTAGAATAGCTTCCATGTATGGTACACATGGGATTTGGCGACATGATGATGAGCAGCAAACAGGCCATTTTGGTGTTGGCGGCAATTTTGAAAATCATGCCAAGACTGTAGCGTATAGTAGGATTTTACCGCAAAATCTTTTATTTTTTTTTCTTTTTAAGAAATGCCTTATTTGTCATTTTGCTGTAAAATAAAAAAATAGTAATCAGTCATCTAGGCTAACCATTTAATATAACTATACTCTCCAAAATATTGTTGATTATTGTAATTCAGTTTTTTAATTATTTCAGTGTTATAAAAAAGACATTATTTTATCCACATTGAGCAGATTATAATCTCAATTCTTCAGTGGAGAAAACAACTCCTATTATAGTTATAATAGTAATCTTTGAGGATAATATATAAGTGATATCTAATTGGCAAATTTTTGTGTTTTCAAGTGATACCATAATTAATTTACCTCTTAGCACAGCCAAAGTGCATTACGTGGATAATCTGGAATTTTCTTAAAACAGACGTGGAAAACCTGGAAAAGTCAGGGAATTTCATTCTCGTGTTTGAGTGGCAACCCTGTTGTTAGTAAATAATACTTTCAAATTTCAGGAATTTTCTTTGCCATAACAGTGAAATTAATTCTAGCAGTATGATGACATAACATCATGAAATTTAAAGCACTTTTTGTTTTTCTTATGTGTGCTGCTAAAATAGCTGAATTTATTTAAAAATGTCATTAAATGGATTTCTTTCTATCGTTTTAGCTGCAAAATGTCTGTTAAAAAGGTTGTTTTTAATCCTCATTGGGCAGATTCTAAACTCAATCTTCAGTGGAGAAAACAACTCCTATTATAGTTATAGTAGTAATGCTTTGGGATTATGTATAAGTCATATGTAATTAGCAAATTTCTGTGTTTTCAAGTGTTACCAAAATTGATTTGCCTCTTAGCACAGCCAAAGTGCATTACGCGGATAGACTGAAATTTTCTTAAAACACACCTGGTTTCATTCTCCTGTTTGAGTGGCAACCCTGTTACATGGGATGATAGGAGTAGCATTTTTAAGAATGTATTTACACAACCTTTTGATTAAAATATGATTTTTGGAACCATTTCTTCATGGTTCTGATTTTTTACACATTAATCATGGCAGTGGTATGCCTTTGTCCTACTCAATGTGCTAGTAGTTTCCTCTAATGCTAAATTCCTCTAAAATTTGTTTATTTTACCAGAAACAGTAATAATCTGTTATAATGAATAATAATTCCTTTAATGATTTAAACCAATTTTTGTATATGGTCATTTAAAAAAAAGTAATAATAAATTTTTAAAAAGTTGCAAATCTTGTATAAAGTTAAAATTTATCTAAATTACGATAATTTTCAAAGCAGTGTTCCACATAAAGTTGCTTTATTTTCAAGGAACTTATTTATTTGCCAGAGGAATATTTGTGTAAGGCATGTATTCTTTATTCAGGAGTTTGTTTGTCAAAGCCATTACTGCACTTCCCGCATGTCCTAATCCAGACAGTATCCATTGTGTCTGAACACACAAATACATTCTATATATAACTTTTTGTCGCACAAAGTTTTATACCATACTTATGTTATTTTCCTGGAATATGTTGACAGAAAACAAAATGTTTTTGTCCCCAACTGAAGTTCATTACATGGTATATAATTTTTTCTAGAATTATACTTATTCATATTGACATCTTCATTATTGCTAAAATGGCAAAACTTTAGTCAAGAGTTCAAATCGGTCTCTTTCCAATGTGTCGTAAAAACCAGTGTTGCTGTCTTTAAAAACACTTGACTGATATACAAGATGAAATTTCTTGATAAGCCCAATTAAACAATAAGTCCCCAAAATTTCTTCATTTCTACAGCGACAGTTTGTTTATAGTACAGTATAAAACTTTATAGTTTGGCTGTTGATTCATGTGAACTGCGCAAAAGAAGAAAGGGGCCTACAGTTCTGTATTTCCCATTCTATTGGGCTGATTGGTGAAATTCAACTTGCATTTTTCATGTCTTGAAAGTACAACTTAGGATATGTAATAGATTTATGTATGGCATTTTTTAACATATGTATTTTGATAAAAAAATCAGACTTTTCTGAAATGACATGCTATTTTTTTCCATATTTCGATTCTACTACTCAAATTAGACAAAACTGCACAAATAGTTTTTAAAAAAATAGCTCTCAAAATTTTAGCTCCTCAGTCTTAATTGAATTTCATATATATTTATTAATATAGCTTGTTTTATTAAACTTACTTGATTCCTCCTTTGAGAATTCAAAATTTAGGCTTAATCTAAATAAAATTTGCACATTTTTTTAAAATTTATTTTTAAAATTTGTATTTTAAAATAAAAAAATTTATTGGAAAAAAATTTGAATTTTAACCTGTAAAATTTTATTGTCTTAAAGTAGATGAATTGCTAAGCATACCTGCAAAAAATTAAGAGTTTTTTATTCAAAATTTGCTAAGGTATGTGTCAAGTTACACATTGGAGCATTTTGAAATTTGGCATAACTGTTGTAAGCTATTATAACGTCAAATGTGGTTTGCACACTTTGTTAAAATTATTTGCAAGTAGGAACTTTGACCTTTTTTTCTTCTTGTGTACAATGAAAATGGGTTGCTATAAATTAAGAAGTTCGCCAAGTGAATTATTCTTAGCGCAAACTGAAAAAAATGTGCCAAAATTTTTTTAATTTCTCCATAAATATCTCACCAAAAATTACAAAATTTCATGTCTAGGCATAATTTGACACAATATGGAGAAAACTCGGTATGTCATTGTAGAAAGAAACCGGTTTTTGTCTCAAAATACCTGTATTAGAACAATGCTATATTATAAATCTAATATATATCCCAAGTTGCACTTTCAACATATTAAAAATGCAATTTGAATTTTGTCAATCGCCTCGGTAGAACAGGAGATATAAACTTGTCCCCCCTTTTTTTGTGTGCAGTGTACATATTGCTCTGCATACATGTTGGCATCTGATACATTGGTTTGCATAACTTTTTTATTGACAATCAAACAAAAATATTCTTCTGGTTAGGAGGTGACCAAGTGTTTTGCATGTTCAAGATACATTTTGCTGCTGCTGTTATTAAAAATAATAACCTACTTCGTACCAGCATTATGCCATTCATAATGTGGTATTGAAACTGAGAATCATCAGTTTCACTCTTGACTACTTTCTGAAATATTTTCTGTTATTTTGTCAGCATCAGTATTCAAGCTCGCAACGCACTGAAGTGAATCTGTGTTTGCTTTATCTCCATCTGCATTTTATGACTTGCATAGTTGGTGCTTGACTAGGAAACGTGGTTTCTAAGTTTACATCTAGTTTCCCTATTTCATTCGATGTGGTCAACTATCTCTTCAACAGATAAATTGTATGTTTAATTGTTTCATGAATTGAAAGAACTATTCATGTATCTTTTTTTTTGCGGGGGTTAAAAAATTATAGGAAATATGTATAACATAAGAAATGTGAAGAGCATAAAGCAAACTGCTAAAACCATAAAAAATCTCGCTATACATGCATCCTTGTAGAAATTCTATGAAAACAAAATGTTTTTGAAAAGTTAATATGTATGTCACTGTACAAGCTGCATTAATATAGAAATGCCTTGTGTAGAGGATGATTTATCTCGTTGCTAATGCTCAGCAGACATCTTGGAAAACAAAATATCTCATCTGTAGTGATGATTCCCCCCTCCCCACAAACATGATAACAGTTGTAAGAGGAATGTAATATTCCTCTTTGCAGCATTTTATTGCAGCTTTTGTGTATTTTGAATTTCTTAAAATGTACATGCTAGTTTTTCAGTGTTGAAGATTGAAGCCATTGTATGTCATTTTCATAAAAATTTTTAAAATATCCGGTTAAATTGTATGGCTGAATTCCATGTGGAGAATAGAAATTAACCTGTAAAACTAAAGCCTTTCAATTGTTAACTGCCTATTGCAAAATCACCCCTTGTCCCAAATAAACATGGCAAGACCTACAAATTCTCTGCAAAGAGTTTTTTAAATTGAAAAGCTTTTATTCTGATATTGAAAAAAGTTCTTGGGAAATTTAGATAAAGTACTTTTTGTTGGAATGAATTTATAGCAACTTAAGAAGGTTTTCTTTTTTTTTTTTCTGTGTTTAATTAGATTTTTCTTTATAACACATAATCATTGTTCAGAAAATAATCTTAGTAAACTGAAGTATCTGGAATGTTAACTGAAGATTGAGCTAGAGAGGCTCCATTATTTATGTTCATAAACTTCAGAAATAAATAAATGAAATATGCATTAAATGTTTTATCAGGAAATAAGTGTATGGGCAAATTTAATTACTTTTATGTATTTTTTTAAATTCAAAACTGAAGTAAAAATAAAGTGTTTTATGTCTTTGAATATCACTTCTACTGTATAAAATTTCTAGAAAGTGAAAACTGATGCTGTGAATGTGTCTTAATTTCCTTTTTTTCCCCCCCTCCTCATGCAGATTACACCACTCAGCTTAGCTTTTCTGAAAGGTCATATGGGATTAGTAGACTTCCTAGTAGAACAGCCAGGCATTGATATAAATGTAGATGTAAATAATGAAAGTGGTAAGCTATGTCTCATTCTTATCTCTCTCTGTAAATGTTAAAAAACAAAGGCAGTATTCTTGGCTTATTCTTCTATGGATTGCGAATGTCTAAAATTATAGAGTAGAACATACTTCAAAGAGTATTAAGGCAATAGCCTGTGTATGTGGCATTTACAGGTTGCATGCCAACTCTGCATTTCTAAATAGCCTTTGCAGGTAAATGTGAGTTTTGTTTATCTGTCATGTTATGTCCTAGTGAGTGTTAACTTAGATATCTTGTTCTTTAGAGTGAATTATTCTTGTTATGTGCAGTCTGGTTTGAAACTATAAAGTTTTAAAGAAACTGAAATTGTATAATCTGTTTCTTGCAGATCTGTCTTGTACACATAATTGTGTATAACATGTAATCTTTTTTATTTAATTATAGTATATGTGCACTGAGCATATATATATTATTTTATATAACTCACTTTCTGAAACTTTAACCCTATTATTGGAAACTAAACTTTCATTCAGATAGAAAGCACTACTTACTTTTTGATTTAACACTTACAAAGACCAGACTATAAAAACAGTACAGTGCCTCCCTCCCAGAGTGTTGTCAGTCCCCTTTTAGCCATCATGCATTTAAATTGTCTTACAGATTCCTTAGTTTTTTTTATATGTTTTGCAGTTCTGTAACAAATCATTCAAGCAAAACTCATTTACTGTAAGTTTAAATAGGAAATGAATTATTCATCCATTTCAAGTTGTAGGTAAAAGTGGGGCTAAACCTGTTTCATGAATAACTCTCTTTAATCTGAATTCATTAGTAGGATCATCAGAGCTTTATCTATGTATTATTTGTAGCAAGTCTCTTGGCTTTTAGATTCATTAGTACATGGCAAAACCTGCTCTAATGCCACCTAAAATATAACAATATTTCTTGTATTATAAGCTTAGGTTGAGTTTCTAACCTCAACGTATAAAGTTAGAATGCTGTAATGCTTAAGCTTTCTAGGGTAACCTTAGACTTCATACTGACAGCTTGATAAGATAGTTAAATGAAACATTAAGCTGTGACTCATCTTTAAGAAACACTTCCATGTGTTCACTCTCAGAATATGCTTTCGTACGTTGTATATATGTTTTAAAAACCTTTTGCTATCATTATTTTTTTATTTAGTTTCAATTACAATCTAAAGCATAGAAACAAACTGCTGTGTTGAAACATCTTAGAAAAAAGGGGGGTTATGATTTAAATGTATTTTTACTTTATTTTTCCACTCTGTCTCTCAAATTTATGATTCTAAAATGTTTTCTTATTCTACAACTGTTGTTGAGGAAGGGCTGATTTAAGAAACAGTATTTAACATCCAGGTTTTCTTTATTTAATATTTGTATTCAACAGTATACTTGTCATTGCTATTATTTGAAATTCTGAAGAATCACTCACAAATGTGTGTGTAATTATTAGAGCCTAATGTGCAAGTATTCCATGTTTTCAATTAATTGTTTCTTCTTACTAATTACATAATAGTTTACACTTCTAATATATAAATAGGCTCTAGTATGTATGATTTACTATCTTCTGAAACCAAGTCACTGAAATAATTCATCACTTTTATGAGAAATGTAGCATATTACCTGTTATTTAGTAATTATAAATGCCAATGTGGAACATCTGTCTGGCAAAAAGAAATGAAAGAGAATGTTTGCTGGTTTGGGCATTAAGCCTAAACATGCTGATCTTTGGCTTTCTGCTGATTAACAACAATAGAGTTCTGTATTAGTTTGAGAACCAAAATCCAAAAAAAGAACACTATTCTAAAACTTGACAATCTGTTCTGAATTTTAAAATTTTTATTTTCTCTGTGAAGAGATAAACCTATTATTATTTCATAATTTTGAATTTCAGTGAGGCTTGATATTGCACAGCTGTGAGAATATTTTGATTGTGAAAATTTGAATTTGCAACTTAAATCTGTTTCTTTTGATGAATGAGTGACAGTCATTAGTTTTATTCTGTGGTTGGGAAGTTTTATTATAACCTTTTGATTACTTGATTGCGATTGATTCGCGTTTCTTCGGTGTGAAAGAACATGATTTGAAAGCATTGTCATCCATTTTCTGTACAATATTGAATGCCAGCAAAGCACACTTTTAGAGACTGTCAGTTTTAACTTTTTAATTGAGTCATTCTGTTGTGTCCTGCCATTCAAGGAAGTAAAATGCTTTTACCGAGGAAGACAAGATTTCATTGGTTTGTGCATTAAACACATCTAAATACAGAGTGTTGATTTTTACATTTATCTGTTTACTAAATCCTCTGTTCCCATATTAATTTAGGATTGTCCGATAGTAGACCAGCATTTTATTTAAACATTTACCTTCTTTGAGTATAAATCATGCATAAGCTAATAAATAATCCAGTAAATAAGAAACCAGTGAACTTTGGAACAGTATTATTTCCCCTGCTGGCAGCTTTGCTTTCTTTATGAACAGCAGAAATACAGTTAAAATCAATTTTTCCTATGCAGATTTTACAGAATTTTCCCCTTAACATCCATTACTTGTCCGGCATTTGAACCCAGGCTTTTCGATACTACAGTAGGCTTCCTAACCATCATACTGTCTGGATTATTATCAGTGCCCTTATATCGAATTTTTTAAAAAGATTATAATGTCTAACATTTAGAAAAATTAAAAACGTTCATCCTAGAGAGTTATATATATATACTCTCTCTATATATATAAATATTTAAATACAAATTACTTTCATTTTAATATTTAATACTTCATTAACAGTATTAATCTTCTGGCAGTGCTGAAAGCATGTGTCAAATGGTGTGAGCTGTAATAATTATTGAATAAATCGTGAATTTTAATTCAGTTTTTATGGACTGTTGCTTCCTCGTCCCCAAGACTTTGTATCAGCTTTCTAATTGCACATATTTTCTTTAATCACAAAATTTTTCTGTAGATTTTAAGAATCTTAAATATGTCATTTTAATATCAAGTCTGTTTAGACTTGCCATTTTTGTAATAATAAATTTTTAAGTGTTCATTTCTGAATAATTTTAATTTATTGCATATATTACAACATAAGTTTTAAAAATTTTTTTGAGAAGCAACATTGGTGTATGCAAGTGGGAACTGCAAATATCACAAACTAGAATGCCATTTTTTTTTAAATAATTTTTTTAAAACGCTGAAGTGCAGTGTAAAACTAGAATGGAGTCATATTTTGTTGAAATATTTTGTTCAAATCTTGAGATTGAAAGCAGCCAGATTGCAACTTTAATTTTTGTTATTAATTAAAAAGTGCAAAGTGTTGCATTTTTGTTTTCAGGCCTCCCTTTTATGATAATCTCTGTTCACTTAAGAATTATTTTCATGTGTTCTGAGGGGAAAAAGATGTGAACATTTGGTTGTATGTAAAAATTATTTTAAATAGTTCTTTAGCTTACATTTCTTTTCTTTTCTTTTTTTTTTTTTTTCATGTTTCTGGTGTAGTTTCTCATTTGTAATTTTTGTTTCAGGAATGACATTAGTTATGCAAGCCTTAAGGTCAAAAATAAACCATTCAATGTTGGAGAGAATTCATTTCTTGGTAGTTAAGCAAAAGTCGGATTGTACTAAAGTTGATTTCATGGGTAATAATGCAGTGAGTATTTAGTTTTCTTTAATACTCTTACAGAACTGCCAGCCCTTTGGACAAAACCAGGACACTCCCCCTTTTTCTTATCACACCTATCTTTCCCTTGATAAATCTCCAGTCTGTCAGTTTTTAAAATACCTTAATTTAGATCACTTCTTTCAAATGTAAAATAAGAAGGATACTTTCAAATGTAAATTAAGAAGGAATAGTGGCAACTAACTGTCAAAGGAAATGAAATGGTACAAAGGAAATTTTAATGATAAATAAAAAAAATAATCTAAAGCAGTGATATTGTCATCTCTTAAATTTAAGGTATGCAAATCTTTTTTTTTTTTTTTTTTTTTTTTTTTTTTTTTTTAGAAGACTTATTCTAATTTATTTTCATTCAGTGTGAAGTGTTTTAACATGTTACAAAGATTTATACAGCATTTTACAAAGACTTAACTAACATATAATTTGTAAACATATGTATTTAATTTTGAAGATTTGTAAGTGGTACACTAGTAATTTGTTCCGAAGATTATATACAGATGAAGTGTTAGTTTTATTTTATCATGTTAAAAACAATTTGATTAAAAAAAAAATTTCTTCCCTTCATCAGTTTTCATCTGCATAAATAAATGTTAAGAGGCAACAAAGGGGGAAATCAAATTAAATTAGTCAAAGACCAAGCTTTATTTGCTATTCTAAATTTAATTTCTTTTTTATTGAAACTGTGCTATAATTATTTTAATAAACTGGTTTATGCATTTGACTTTAAAAACAAATATGCCAGTTTTGAATAGTTTTGAAATTAAGTGATACAGAAACCTTTCACAGTTCATAATATTTTAAAGGTTGGCAGGTTGCTTTTATTTTGTCATAACGTATATTTATCATTCAAAATGTAGTTAAGTATCTACAGTTAATGTAATAATTTATTTTCTTGTGTGTTATTACATTTTTTTTTAATCTAGCATGTACAGACATTGTAATTTTTAAGTTTGCTGGTCTGTTACAGTTTCTGAATAACTGATCACTTTAAAGCCTGGTTTTCAGTAACAAGTCGAAATTCGAGTTTTAGCTATTCGTTACCACATAAAATTATCTAATTTTTGCATAATTCATTGTACATAATGCAAATGTGAGGCTGTTTTTATTAGGAAATACCTTTTGTAAAAATCGTATGTTCCACTTTACTATAATAAATGCAGACAATTCTGAGTTACACCTTTTTTATATTTCTGAGAAGGATACATGCAAAATATGATTCTTGAGACATTTTTAAATCTAGAACAACCCACAAGAAAATGTAAAGTAAAACTATTTTGTCTTTGTAACATGTTTTGTTTTAAACTTAATTCAGTTTTTTTAGACAGTTAATTTTTTTTATTTCATAAATAATTTATTACTGCTGTTAAAAATGTGCTGAGCTAATTTTATATCTAAAAATAATAATAAAAATGCCATGTGTCAAAAAAATATTTTTCACATAGTGTATGTTTTTTAGTTTCACCATTTGGTTTGTGCTGAAGTAGCTGAAGTTCAGTTTGAGGCAAAGGTGAGTTTAATTCCTTCCACTTGTGTTTCAGTTTCGGATATTGCTTTGCTCTGGCTGACTGTGCCGTCTTTAATTTAATACATTAAAATTTTTTTTGTGGCTTTGGAAGGTTCAGTAACTGTAATAAATGTGTGTGTAATATTTAAAATTTTAATGCTGTTTTAAAGTCATCTTTGTATTGCAGTTTATAAAATAATGTTTAGTAAGCTTTTTTTTATTAATGAATGTTATTTGTAATGATCAAATGATTATACATCTCAACAAGCAAATATTGATTATTATTATGCTGCTAGAAAGATACACTTAGTTGCATTTATATTAGATGGCTTTATGTTATTTTTAAATCTTCCTTCTTAATTCCTTATCTTTTGCCGTATAGAAATGGAAATATTTTATGCATAAGATATTTGCAATTATTGTATTCCTTAAAACATTTTTAAACATATAATCTCTTAAATTTTTAAGCATCTAAAATTAAACAATTTTAATATTATTTGTCATGTGAATCATATTCAGTCTTGCCAATGCTTATAATTTCATGCATTTTTTTGGCCCTGTTAATTTTTCGGGCTGTAATTGAACATTTAGCATGTATATTTCCCCCCAAAATATTTAGATGATTTAAATTGTATAAAACAAATGTATTTCTGTTTTCTGTATTATGAGGTAAAAAACTATATTTTCAGTGTTTGTTTAATATTAGGCACTTTGCATTTGATATATTTTATGTTTTTGTTGTACATTGTGTATTAGACTTATGTTATTTTGTATTACACAATAACTATTATATAATACAATAATTGATTTTACCTACCTTTAAAAGAAATGCTTAGTCCTGTGTTGCTAACTTGTTATATGTTAGCTAACCAGGTATTATCTTCACCTTACTTTTTTGTTATATTCAATGGGCATATGCATTTCATTGGGCCATGTTGTTTTTGGAAGTGTAAATTCACATGTACAATATGTCATTGGAAATTTATTATCTGATTTGAGACGTTGTTGCAGCTTGTCATTAATCTTATCTAGAATACACATTAAAAATTATCTAGTAAACCATGCTTGCAACCATATTAATCAATATTACATTATTCATGGAAAGATAAGAAACAATAAATGGAGGCTATTAAAACTTGAGAAAAAATTGTTTGTCAAAACTGTGTCTGGTAACTTCAGTTCTAATTAGCAAACAATTAGAAGAAATTATTTGATTGACGTTGCAAAAATTACTGAAGAAATGTGTCCTAAAGGTGCCCAAAATATGTTTGATATTTTACTTACATTATAATATCATATGTTAAATTGTATATTTAAATAATATATTATAAAAATAAATTACAGTCTGCAAAGTAGGTCGAAAACTAGTGGCCAGAAAGTGGCAGGGATAGGGATAGGCAGAGTTGCCAGATTTGGCATGAAAATTTGGTGACAAAATTGGCAGTATGTCATAGACAGAGTGAGACTATTCTTGAATGCATCCTTAGCATTTTTATCGGGCATATTCTCGAAGGTAGGTTGTTGTATTATTATTATATATACATTATAATGACCAAGTTATATATGCCTAGCTTGAGAGCGATCGACTGAGTCGTGAACTGTACTTTGGTGCTTTGCCGTAAGCTGTCTTCACCGTTATACCATGAAGGCTGTGTTTCTGATTGTTTTGGCATGTTTGTCATAGTTTTTTGATGAGTATAAATGTTCATTTATTAGTTCTTTGGAACTATTCTTTGTAAATAGTGCTTACGGGCGAATAAATTGTGTTTTGATTCTTCATCAAGTGTTATCATCAATTACTCCAAACCAACAAACCTGTGGAATGCAATAATATTATTTTAATAAATTATATTAATAAT
>KK113928.1:285414-327397 GCA_000611955.2 Stegodyphus mimosarum
GCAAGTATTTATATTGTTGACAGATTTTTATTCATAATTGTATATGTTTTGTATATTTTGAAAGTAAAATATTAACTTAATTTTTCATTAAAAAGTTATACATTGTAACTTAAACAAGACTTTTTAATGTTATATTTAGTTAGTTTTAGATCATAATGAAATGTTTTGAGAGTCACTGAACCTGTGAAATCCATTTCATGTATTTTGTATCAGTTTTTAAAATGGTTAAGATTTAATTACACATGCTGTTAAAATCTCACCTTTGAAAAGAAACTAGTTTTAACTTTTCTCCCTCTTAAATTTAATAAGTTCCTTTTTTTATTATTTATTTTATTTTTTATATATATAATTGAAAGTTTTTGCAAGTATGTAATTTTGTCCTTAATTTTAATTTTGTGGCTAAAGCTGGTCATGCATTAGCATTTGTTTGCAGCATTATTTATGTCGCTCTTTGTTTTGTTTTACTGAACCTCCCAATCCAAAATCATTAGAAACATTATCGTCGCACACTCATTAAAAATTTTCCCCACCCTCCTTTGCATTGCACTACCATCATCCATTTCCCTGCATTATCTCACTTGCCTCACTAAAGATGGAATACAATGAGGATAAAAGTGATGAAGATTCCAGTGAAGATCCTGAGATGGTTGAGATGGTCAAAACAAAGACTGTGGAGAAACAGTTGTTTAAGGAAGAAGTAGGTGTTCATTTTTTGAATAAAGAACATCATTTCATTATCATTCTGTAAAAAACGATCCTTCATTATTATCGTTGCTTTTGTGTTGCTTGCTTTTTAGTTTGTTTTGGTTTGTGTATTGTTTCCCTTTCAAACAATATAATTATCATCTATTTCTCACAAATGCATGTGTTTTGTATTCTATTGGATGCATATGAATGGAATACGGCCTAGGAGTGTTATGCATTTATTATATTAATTATTTTGTAATCTTAAAATATAAGTTGAAATATCATGTTTATTTACAGCACAGAACAAAATTTATGCACTGATTTCTTGTGGTACTGTTTCTTATTATTTGCATGTTTGTGAAAATTACTAAGTACTTGATGTATTAATTGAATATATTGTCATGCATGGTATAAAATATCTTGGTGACTTAAGCACGAATATTAATATGTACTGTTGAAAGTTGTGGATTGTTTTAAAATATATGAGGGCTGTTTTTTAAGTAAGGACCGTTGGCGCGTATATTTCCCTAGTTCCTGCATACACCACATCGAGTTGCTGTGCCACTGACTAGCATCCTTTGTGAATAAACTTGCACTGATTTCAGCTCTGTAGCAGTCGTGTAAGCTTCGCAGTGCATCTTTAAAATATTTACGGTGATTGAATCGCCCACCACATGTGAGATACGGTCTGTTACCCATTTTTTGACTGCGAGAAACATGTCGGCTGCAGACATTCATTGCCAGATAACAGAAGTGTATGGCATTGAAACAATGAGTTATATAGTAAAGTCTGAAAATGGGTCAGGGGTTTAAAGATGGGCGTACAAACTTCCATGACGAAGAACGCTTAAGCCGGCCTTCTGTAATCACTGGTGATTTGGTGCATGCAGTTGATATAAAAATTTGTGAGGAGATTCACGAAAACCACTCTTTCATTGGAATTTCCCCACATTTCTCAGTCAGTGGTGTACAATATTGCGGCTGAAAACCTAAACTTCAAGAAATTTGGTTTTCAGTGGGTACCCAGACTTCTCACAACGGAACACAAAGAGAAGAGCTTTTACAGTTCATTGGACTTTTTGATTCGTTACGAGGAAGATGGGGATGACAAGTTGAGTCAAATCATTGCTGGAGATGAAACATGGGTATCCCGTATCACTCCTGAATCCAAGCAACACTCAATGGAATGGTGACACACATCAAAACCAGACAAATGCTGTCAAAGCACAAGATTATGGCAACAGTATTCTGGAACCGGCGTGGTGTTTTGTTGGTGGGCTTCATGCCACAAGTAACGATGATCAACTCAGGTGCCTACTACGTAATCTACAGAAGTTCTGAAGAACATTGCAAAACAAATGGAATGTCATCCTGTCAAAAGGAATTTTGCTTCTCCATGACAACGCATGGACTCGCACTTCTCGAACAACTCGAGACTTAATCGAATCTTTTGGCTGGGAAGTTTTGGACAATGCATCATACAGCCCCAAACTTCCTCCGAGCAATTTCCACCTTTTCCAGTGCCTCAAACACCACTTTGGCGGGCAGCGCTTCAGTAACAACCAAGAAGTGAAAGCAGCCGTGAACTCTTGGCTTTCCGATCAGGTGGCAGACTTCTTTGAAGAGGGTTTTTTAAACTTAATTTTAAGGTATGACAAGGTCATTAATAGACTAGGCAACTATGTAGAAAAATAGGCAGAAGTATGTACAATCCTTAAATAGAGGTTTTTTAAACAAAATATTGTCGTTATTTTTTTTAAAAAAAGGACCTTACTTAAAAAACAACTTACATATATGACAAACTGTCAATAAAGGCAAAAATCTGCTGTATTTTATACCCTGAATTTTAATTATTTTTTTTAAAATGTCTTGTACAGCTAGTGCTATAAATTAAAAAAGTAATGGTCTTAGTTTGAAATACAATTTTGATTTCCTTTAGCATGCTGCGACATTTTGCCCTAATGCTTTCCATTTGTGTGTTTATATGTGAAATTTTGATTATTCTATCTAAGGAAAAAGGTGTAGGTTGGGGGGTAAATATTTAAGATGTTTTTAAAAATAAAAGTGGAAATCCGGAGTGGTCAAAGATGGCAGTCTATATGTATATAATATATATATTCACTACATTTATTTCCACTTTCCTTATATTACTGTGCAATATAAAATAGTTGCATTCCTGTTTTCTGTAATGGTTTACAAATCTTTTTCGAAATCTTAATATTATAGCATAAAAAATGGGGGGGGGGAATATATAAGCGAAGCTGATAAATGTTGTGATTTCACATTTGATTCTTAAAAGATTAGGTTAGTTGATAATTTAAAGTAATTATCTTGACGACTTGTCCAGAACAATAGGATAAATTGTGTAGGAAAATAAAGAACTCATATTATATTTTTCTTGTTATGAAAACTTCATTTTTTTTCACTAATATTCTGACTGCTACAGGATACATAATGTAGCTTGTAATTGTTTTCTGAATTCTAAAATCAGATATTTTTTTCTTGCTGAAATTCAGTTATTGATAGAACATCATTATAACAATATATAAAGGAAGTTGCCATGATTTAGCATATATTTTTCAAAGGGGAAAAAAGTTTTAAGTTTAGATTACTTTGCTTCTAACAGCCTCATAGTGATGTGAATGCTTATCTTAAATTTATTTCACTGTGGTGAGCAATTAACTTTCTAAAACGTAATTAAAACCTGTCATTTTATTTTTTCCTCTCTTTTGTATGCTCTTTATATTTTTAACACCCTTCTTAACTAGCACTGTATTTAACATTTTTGTGGATCATTAATTTTTGCCTTTTTTCCTATATATGGATTTAATTATATTTTCCTATATATGGATAATTTTACTTTTAAATTTTATGCATTCAAATTCCTGTTGAATTTTTTACTAATATCTTAAAAGAACAATTGCATGTATTTATTTTGCAATTAAAAAGTAACTACTATAAATAAGGTCATTTAATTATTAGTCTGCAAAAGTATTCAAGTTAACTGTCTAACATTTTGAATACTGAAGTATTATTTTGATTTAAAATTTATATTTTTTTAATTCTTATTTTAAAAAGAAAGTGCATTTATAAGGAATCTTTCTTAGAACAACTGATATCAAATTTTCTGAGCAGGGATTTTTTTTTAGCTTTACTAGGTTATTTACTGTGCTGATATGCAGTTAATGAATTAAAATTATATATTTTGGGGGTGGATATTTTAAAATCTATATTTTTCTTGGAAATTGAAATTAAAAGGTAGAAATTATATTTTAAGAAATATTTTGTCATACTCAGTATCATTTATGCTCTTCTGGTTCAGAAATTAATTTATAATTGACTGTGTGCAAAACGCTTCTTTTAAACCTCTCCCCCCCTTCAGTACAAATGATAATAAAATTAATGTGAAGGAATGTATACAGGGTAATTCGCTACCAAACTGTTAAATTTGCAGGTTGTCTAGAGGATAAAGAGACGACTCCGAATGATGTAGGAATGTAGGGTCGCAAATGGTCGAAAAAGAGAACAGAAACAGTAATACATTAATAGGACAGAAAATGTTTTATTGTGAGGTTGTAGTATAACAGGTGTTCGAAATTATGACCAGAAGTGGGTAGGCAGTCCTGACAGCAGTGCTGCATGGAATTTCTTATATTCTGGGAGATTCCTCCAGACAATCTTGTGGTAGATATATCAGGACTTATCTTTCTTCGCATCTTCTAGGCAAACATGATGTGTCCTGACTAGAACAGTGAGTTTGACTACAAACTGCGTCCTGTGAAGTGTAGCAAAGACGACAAGGTGAGAAAGGTTAAATTACAAGGTGAGAAGGGTTAAATTTTCCTCAATATCACAGGCGCTCCTGCGCTTTGGGGTACAAAGACCAACCACTTGTCGTCTGAACCTAAAAATATAAGACTACTAACTAACTAAAGTAAGAGCTAACTTTTAATATTTTACACAGATGACTAACATTAAGACTGGTCTTTTAAATTACTACGTATGTAGTACACAAACTGTGGAAAACTACAGTACAACTTTAGCTTTCAAGAGGATTTAAACCTTTGGCCTTAAAGGCGCATAGTAACTGATGGCAAGCTCACGTGAAGCCTAGTAGCAAGAGGCCTCCATCTTCTTCTACTTCTGCTCTTGGCAAAAAGCCACAACTTAAATACTTAAGCGTTAGTAAGTACAATTTGCATAAACATATTCACGTGTTAATTCTGGCCGGAAGTGGACAATAAGAGATTATAGTAAAGTTTTAAAATAAAATAAACGTTAGTGAACGTAAAATCCTTACATACTTCTCGCTAGAGTTTTGTTTGAAACTAAGGTCTAAACGACCTTGTTCAAACTTTTAATTCTAAATTCTAACGTGAGGCCAATCTTTACAAAAACTTCTCACTAAAACTATCTAACCTAAAATTATGTAAATGCGGTTTTACAATATTTTCTCCAGGGACAATTATTCTTCATCTGTTACATTACCTAAAAAGAGGAATTACTTGTCTCTTAGCGTTTCCTTCTAGAGATATGTAAGAAAAACTAACTTCTTCCTGTTTTAGCCGGTCGGGGGAATATCTTCCTTTCTTGTTACCTTCGGTCTTCCATCGGGGGGGGGGGGGTTTTTTTTTACTTGTTCGTATCTTTACTTGTGGCTGACTCTGGCCGTCGTTGTTGTTGTGCCATGTCTTGATATGATGCCTGCTGTGCCGGATCCTGCGAAAGATCTTGAAAAACTTCCATTTTATCTCGGTGTTAATACGGCTTGATTTGATCGATATTGGCCGTAATTGTTTCACCCTTCTTGGCTTTTACGACTATTACAGCTTGTGTTACTTTCTCAATAATGTATGGCCCTTCAAACCGTGCGCAAAATTTTTCTCTTCGGCTTAATTTTAATTCATCCCCCAAATTATACTTTACTTCATATCTTTTCATGTCATAGTACATTTTCTGTTTCCTTTGTGATACTTCCGTTTTTTCGTTGCCTCCTTAATTAACTTTTGTATATCCGCCATTTGGAATTCAGGGGCCCTTTTTTGAACATAAAACAATTTGTCCAGTGGGGTTATAATCTTCCTGCCTAAAAATAACTCAGCAGGAGTTTTGCCTGTCATGTTTGGCAGTCCTAATGGCAAAAGCTGATGTATTGACATAGTTATGCCAGCTTTTATGACAATTTTTAACATAAGTTCAAATAATTTTAACTATGTTTCTCTTGACCCGTTCCGCTATATTTGATTACGGCCGATACGGGACCATTTTTAAACGACATATGCCCAGTTTTTAACATGTCTTCAAAAATATTGTTTGTAAACTGAGGATCATTATCCGATATGACTTTTAGGGGTGCCCCGTATTTTAAAATAGAATCAGTAACTAATTTCGCCGAGGCTCTTTTTAGGGGAACAATTTCACAACGATAACAAGGAGATACCGACTTTTATTTAACTGACTTGACGGGAAAGGGCTAAATAAATCGACGCCAATTATTTCATTTTGAAATTCTGATTTAATGCTATTTAGAAACCTGGCCGGGTGAAAATTAACATAATAAAGTACCTGGCATGTTGGGCAAGACTGGACATATGCCCTTGTTAATTTTTGCAGTTTAGCAAAATAAACTGCTTCGCGTACAAGTTGGATGGTTTTCCGAATATCACCATGAGCTGCCAGGGGCGGATCATGCAGTTCCTGCAGTATATTTAAGACTAGCTGGGATAACACGTCGTATTTCATTGTTATTATTCGTAGTTTTCGTATAAAACAATAGACCATCGATCAGTTCATAATGAGCGGCCCTATTTGTTATGACCACAATATCTTGGTGGTTAAAGTTTTCAGGATCTCTTAAATAATCATATATATTTTTAAATTCCCGATCCTTGCCCAGTTCTGTTATTACGGTCTCACGTGAATCGATCATCTGGGATGTGAGCATTGCCACTTTAACACTATTCCCTTCTTCGTCTATCTTGATTCTTGACAAGCCATCTGCTATGACATTTTCCTTTCCAGGCATGTGTTTAATTGTCAAAATATAGTCTTGTAATTTAAGTGCCCATCTTATTAATCTTGGCGATAGAATCTTTCCTGAATATAATCTAGCGACCGCTGCATGATCAGAGTAGACCATTACTGGAGAACTTCCAAAATAGACTCGGAACTTCTGAACTGCAGGCGATTTCTAAATTTTCATCATTTTCAGGAAATTTCAAAATGGTGTTGTGTTGACGCTTGTTTTAATTACACAAAATCGGTGTTAGCTTTGGCTGTTCTCATAAATTTTGCCTTCTTTCATTTTAACTTTTAAAGTGGTTCAGCAATGGTGGCAAAATCCTTTATAAAATGCCTATACATAGACTCCAACTACTACGGATTCTCCGTAGTTTCTACGGAAATTCATTAAAAACTACGAGCTACGAAAAGTATGGGAAAAACTACGGATTTTACAGAAACGTGAGCAGGAGAATCAGTACGCAAAACGGAACCAACTAATTCATCCGATGATTGGCTGAATACTCGTGTTATCATATATCACGTGTTGAGTGTGTTCCTGGTTTTGAAGAATTAGCCAATCGTAGATCAGTAACTCCAACCGTTAACGACTTATCAATAGTTCCACCCCAGGTTCCTCGCTGATGCGTGTTTAGGCTGCATTCGGCTCCATTGTGTAGTTTACGGCGAGAGCTTAGCGTGTGTCTTATGAACTGTGATTCAGGTGGAAGATTTTTGATCATAATGCTACCTCGAACGAAGAAGCCAAAATTATCAAAGCAAAAGTTTAAAGATTCATATTCTTCAGAATTTCCATGCATTAAAGCGTCCGAAATTTCTGTGAATCACGCACACTGCAGTGTATGCAACAAAGACTTCTCAGTTGCTCATGGCGGAAAAGATGACTGTAAACGGCATGTGTTTTCTCAAAAGCATATAGAACTTGGCACCGTAAAATCTAAAGAAATAACAAATTTCTTAATAAAAGATGATGAAACAGATCCTATAAAAGCCGAATGCTATTTTGCTCGTTTTTTAATTGAACATAATCTACCTCTTTCTGTTTTGGATCATTCCAAAGAGCTTTTCAAAGCAATGTTTCCGAATTCTGCCATAGCAAAAAAATTTAGCTGTGGTCATACCAAAACTGCTGCTATTGTGAAAACGCTTGCAGAAAGTACTGTTGCTGATATTATAAAATCAGTGTGCAGTACATCATTTTCTCTAAGTACTGATGGAAGTAATGATAACAATGATAACAAGCTGTACCCATTGGTTATAACATACTACAGTAAAGAAAAGGGAGTGATAATTATGTCATTGATTTCTATTTTAGAATGCACGAATAATACAGGAGAAGGTATTTTTAATTGTATAAATGAAAACTTTAAAAACAAAGGTTTAGAATGGAAAAATTGCTTATCATTTTCTTCAGATAATGCTAGTAATATGATTGGAAAGTTTAAAGGTGTAGCATCATTTATCAAAATGCATCAACCAAGTATAATCACCCGAGGTTGTCCGTGCCACCTCTTGCATATAGCTGCAAAAAAGGCTACTGAAAAATTAATTGGCTCAGAAATTGAAATGTTGATAATAGATAATATATTTTTACTTGAAGAAAAGTTCGAAACGGAAGCATAGCTTCAAAGTTGCTCAACAAATTTTGGGACAGAATGCAAAATCTCATAAAATTTTGAAATATTGCAGTACGAGATGGTTGTCTCTTTTAGAATCTATAACAAGGATTTTGGAACAGTGGAATGCTGTGATAAATTTTTTTGGAGATCAACCAGATAACAGTGAGAATGAAGGAAAGAGATTGCAAAACATTAAAAAAAATTTACGGTCACCTACCACCAAATTGTACTTGTTATTTTTGAAAAATACTTTGCCTTTGTTTATAACAGTAAATATTAATTTGCAACAACAAGCTCCTTATATACATAATTGAGAAGAGAACTTTTTGAACTTTTAATGAATTTATTTGTTAGATTCGTAAAGCCATCAGTAATTAAAGAAAATGAAGATGTTACTCTAACGTCTATTCCATTTCAGAAGTATAGCAAACAAAAAGAAAATGAAAATTTAGTGATTGGTGCGGAAACAAGACTATATTTAAAAAATGCCAAGTTGAATGAAAGTGAAGTGAAATCATTTTTCAATTCTGTGCGAGCTTTTTTTGTAACTGCATGTTCATATATAATTGATAAATTTCCACTAAATGATCCATTTCTAAAACATGCTGAAGTTGCTGACATCAACTTGAGAACTGAAGTCTCATTTTCATCTGTTCTTTACTTGATGAATACTTTTCCATCCATTATTGATGAAAAATGTCTTAATCAAGTGGAAATTGAATTTTCCATGTATCAAGTAGATGATTTGAAAGAAATTGTAGATTTGCGTATTGATATAGCATGGGGAGAAATTGCCAAATTAAAAAATATGAATGGGTGTATTAAATACAAAGTATTGCCTTCTGTAATGCTTGCTGTCTTAATAATACCTCATTCAAATGCAGCTTGCGAAAGAATTTTTTCTATTGTTAAAAAAAATCAGACGGAATTTCGACCAAATTTAGGTCTTAAAACTCTTGAAGCAGTTTTGATTGAAAAAATAAATATGCAGGCAAATGAAGAACTGTGTTATAAAAAAACATTCTCAAAATCAGAACTTAAGCTTGCTAAGCATGCTACATATAAATCTTTGCATTCGTAAATTATGCGTATTTTGTTTAATACTTATATGTATCATTCTTGGTTATTTAAATTTTATTTCCCTGTGGAAATCATATCCAGAATAAAGATATGATTTATAGCTTCTGATTTTTTCTATGATTAGTAGTGATTTGAAGTACTTTTTATTAGTGAATGCTTGAGGAGTTAAAAGAAAATTTCTAATTAAATGTGCATATAATTTACAAGGTATATTTTTAATTATTCAGTTTTATATGTATATGGATTTTAAATGTAATAAAATTGATTACAATTAATTATCAATTTAAAATTAATGAATGGTTAATTACAACATGCGTTACGCGCACATTTTCAAAGTTGTAAAAATGTCGTTCGCGCGTTGACTACTGACAACGTTTGCTGAAGGTTGGAGTCTATGCCTATAGTGTGAGGAGAGCCCTAGAAAAGAAGATAGTTTCTTTACCATATTTTGCTGTGGATTATTCTGAATTGCAGTTATTTTTTGTCGGTTTCGATGCCTTTCTGGGAAATTTTATACCCGAAATGACGTAATTCTGTAGCTGCGAATTTGAACTTTTCAACATTA
Source organism: Stegodyphus mimosarum (assembly GCA_000611955.2). Lineage (NCBI taxonomy): Eukaryota > Metazoa > Arthropoda > Arachnida > Araneae > Eresidae > Stegodyphus > Stegodyphus mimosarum. The sequence continues at coordinate 295,387 of KK113928.1, forward strand.
ACTTTTAGACCGGCCTCATTTAACAATGAAAATACTTGTTTTTAAGTCTTTAATGTGTTGTTCTAAAATTATCACTAGTAGCAATAATGTCATCCAAATAAATATAAGTGCTTTTCCCGAGGACAGGTCTTAAAACAATGTCCGTACAACGTTGAAATGTTGCTGGCGTGCCTGACAGGCCAAACGGCATATGCAAAAATGCATAAGTGCCAGACTTAGTTATGAAAGCGGTCTTTGGTACAGCTTCAGGTTTTACGCCTATTTGAAAATACCCAGATGTTAAATCTAACGTCATCATATATTTAGTGGAAGTTAAGTTTCGCAAGATTTCCACAATAAAGGGTAATGGATAAACCAGATATTTAGTAGCGCTATTCAGTTTGCGGTAATCAATTGCAAAACGCCACCTTTTTGGCTGTGTAACCGCGTAATCATTATTCTTCTTACATAAAACAACCAGGCTCGCATAACTACTGGAGATGGGCGTGATAATCTTTTTACTTAACATATCTTTAATATGCCATTCTATAATTTTTTCTTTCAATTTGTCATAGAAGTAAGCCTTGTGGCGAACTGGCTGTGAATCTCCTGTATTTATTTCATGGTTAGTCACTTGCGTGAATCCAGGAATATCACTGAACAAAGTAGAAAATTCACTTATCACTTGGCGTACGTAGTTTTACTTGCTCTTCAGTTGGCAGATGTGCAAGGTTTACTGTGGGGGGGGGGGAACCGCTTCTACTTCAGGCACCGGTTTTATTCTTAGCTTAAGAGGTGCTTGACTGAAATATAGTGTTGCTTCTGATGCTGAAAGAAAATCTGCTCCTAATATAATATTTGCTTGAAGATTTCTTACAGTAAGGAACATAATTTTTACCTGCTCGTCCTTAAAGCGGATATACAGTGGTACTTTACCTATACATGTGTATTTTTTCAGCTGGGCTGCTGTAACCATCATATTATCCGAACTGTAGATTGTATACCGATGAAAATATTTTTTAAAAAATTCTTCTGCCACAAAGCTACACTGAGCTCCTGTGTCCAGGAGGGTGGTGGCTGGAATATTGTTTACTAACACTTCAATCTTCAGAAGAACTAAATTTTTCACAACAACTGTATTGAGCTTGATGTAGAGGGATTTTCTTGTCCTTCGGATTTCCGCACCATCCCATCAGCAGAAATTCGTTTCAGTTTAAATCTTCTTTCTTTTTTCTGCGCCTTTCCGCTGGGCTTCAAACTTTTTGTCTGGCTTATTATTGAACTGTCAACGTTCGCCGGTTGTTTTTGAATAATCAGGCTTCTTTGACCACTGATTCAACTTGCTTCCGTAGCCATGATCTTGCCTCTGCTGTGGCCTTGGAGCACCAAATTGGCTTTGTTGGTCATACTGGTGTCTTCTTTCAATGTCCTCCGTTCTTCTGCTTTCAAACTGGATCACGAGGTCATATAACTTTTCCAAAGTTGTCGGATTCCTTAATTTGATGAAGTCTTGTACCTGGGGAAGTAACCTGGGCAAAATGACTTGTATTATGTCAGGATCCGGCCACCTTTCGTGCAAAAGCTTAAATACTAGTATTTTTCTTAAAATGAAGCTTGAGAGGTCTTCAATTCTTTGCTACAATGTGCTGAAGAGTTCCGCTTCTAATTTCGTACGATTTCTTATTACTGGGAAGGCCTTTACTAAGAGGTCTTGAAATTTTCGTAAGTGCAAGTGGGACTTCGTTTGGCCCAAGAGATTTTTTTCCGATGCACTTGAACCAACTAAGCATTTAACCTCTGAAAGCGCTAGTAGCCAAAGTCACTTTTTCGAACTCATGGACTGGATACAATATAAAGTGGTCATTAATTTTTCCAAAAAGTTATTCACTGCTGAATTCCCATAGAAGCTCTCTGCTGACTTCATTGATGCTCGTGTGGTCTGGACGATGTATCCGAATCCTTCTAGGGTAGCAGTTGGCATTTCTGAATTTTGGGTACATCAACTTCCTATTGAAAGTCGTCCCTGGGTCTTCTTCAGGTGCCAATATCAGGACTTATATTTCTTCTCATCTGCTTAGCGAACATGACGTGCCCTGACCAGACAGTGAGTTTGACTACAGACTATGTTCTGTTAAGTGTAGCAAAGATGACAAGGTGAGAAGGGTTTGATTACCCTTTATTGTCTACGATTTCACAAGCGCTCCCATACTTCGGGATAAAAAGACCAACCACTTGTGGTCTGAACGTAAAAATATAAGACTAGTAACTAGTAAATTTAAATAAGAGCTAACTTTTAATATATTACACAGATGACTAGCACTGAGACTGGCCTTTTAAAGTACTACGTCTGTAGTACGGAAACTGTGGAAAACTGCATAATGTCTTTAGCTTTCAAGAGGACTAAAACCTCTGGCCTTTAAAGGCAGACAGTAACTGATGGCAAGCTTGAGTGAAGTCTAGTAGCAAGCGTACTCAATTTCTCCCTTTCTAACTCTGCTCTTGGCAAAAAGCCACAACTTAAATACTTAAGTGTTAGCAAGTAAAATTTGCAGAAACATATTCACACATTTATTCTGGCTGGAAGTGGAAAATAAGAGATGATAATAAAGTTTTAAAATGAAATTTTAGTCAAATTTAAGATCCCTACAGATGGCACTGAAGGGAAGGGTGCGTGAACATTGATCCTGCTGGAAATTGTCATTTGTGATCTGTTTACCGACGTAGTAGGATGAACGTGTACTTAAATGATGAGCTTGTCATCATGCTGATCATGTATGGAGCTGTGATTTGTAACTGGCATGCCTTTTGACGGTTGTGCCAGGAACATTACCCAAACAGGTGTGCTCCACATCACACAGAAACTGCTTGTTTAACGAGAGCTGCAATGAATCAACAGTGAACAATGAGGACACCTGGCAGTGAGGAGGCTTTCTTACATTACTTCTTTTCTTAAATTATTATTATTATTATTTTTTTTTTATTTTTTTTTTTTTTTTTTTTTTTTGAGGAGGCTTTTTTTACATCTGGCAGAAGACCATGCAAGTGTGAGTACTCGAATGATAGCCCAACAAGTGGGTTTATCTCAATCCATTGTCTGGAGGATGCTCGCAGGAAACCAAAGGAGTGCATACCATCTTCATTGCATCCATTTATTTGAGCCAGAGGTTTATCCACTCCGGAGGAGGTTTGCTACATGATTCTTGCAACAGAATGCTACAGACAGTGCATTTGTTGTGTCCTCGTTATTTGCGGTTGAAGCATACGTCACACGTGAGAGAGCCTTCAAGCATAATGCCCAGGTGTGGGCTTTGGAGAACCTTCATCATACACAACCATGTTTAGCTCAAGAGCATTTCTTGGTCAGTGTTTGGGCAGGCATTCTTGGAGATTACCTCAGTGGACTGTACCTTCTGCCCAGTCCTTTGGATGGTAGGGCATATCTGATCTTTTTGCAACAATTCCTATGCGAACTTTTTGACGCAGCACATATTCCTCCGTCGTTGCGGTGCTCCATGTGGTACTAGTATGACGAGGCTCCTTCACAGTACATGTTTCACATTCCACCGATACCTCGACGTAACCTGTGGACAGCGGTGGATAGATCATGGTGGCCTGGTTGATTGGCCTGCCAAATCACTGGATCTCATCATGCATGGACTTCTTCTTCTGGGGTCACATGAAGAGTTTGGTGTACGAGACACCCATTTCTTCAGGTGAAGATCTTGTTTCTTGAATATCTGTGGCTGCTGGGAGGATAGGTGACATGCCGGTAATCTTCCAGAATGTAAGAAATTCCATTTAGCGCTGCTGTCAGGCCTTCCAAGGTGACTTCTGGTGATAATTTCGGAACACCTGTTGTAGTACAACCTTTCAATGAAATGTTTGTCCCATTAAAGTGTTGCTGCTTCTGTTCTTTTTCTTTGCTTCTTTGCACCATAACTCGCAACTATGGCATTTGCGACCCTGCAAGTTTGTTGGTTTGGTAGCTAATTGCCGTGTGTGTGTATTTGCATTTAACTTTTTTAAATGTCATATATGTGTCTGGGAGCATAAATATATACACATTAATTTAACTATTTATTTAAAAAATTAAATAAACTTAAAAATACTAAAATACTAAATTTTTTATACAAGAATATTAAAGGGAAAAGATGCCATAATGTTCTCAGTACTTTCCTGTTAAATTTCATAAATAAGCTAAAGAGTATGAGTTATAGGATACTGAGCATGATAAAATCAAATTTAAGTAGGTGACATCATGGTAGTAGCATTTGATTATAAATGGTTTTGCAAAATTTTTTATAAAAATGTCTTCTTCTTCTTCTTTTTTTTGTCTTTAATTCTGTATTAGGCTCAACAAGAACATGATGCTTTAATTCAAGAAATAACTAAACTGCTCCTAGATCATGGATGTGATCCTATGGTAAAAAATAAGGAAGGGGAATCATCGTTCAATCTTGCTGTGAAAGAGGTTTGTAATTGCAACATCATATATTTTTGTCATCTTCTTTTTCTGTATTTGTCTATTCCGGAAATGTTTAGTCTATTTATTTATTTTATTAGGGTTGTCTGCTTTTGGTGAAAATGTTCCTGGATGCTGGTTGTGAATTAAACCTGGATGTTAGTCAATCTGGTGATAATATTCTACATTATCTAGTTACTCATGCTCGAAACAGAAAAGTCGAGCCAATGCTGCAAGCCATATTAAATGCTGTAAGAATTACCTTATGTTGTATATTTTTTGTGTGAAAGAAATGTTTTATATATAAAAGTGCATACATAAGAAACAAATACCTACGGAAGCTGTATATTTTTATTTTCTATAATAGCAAGCAGCATTTTTCATAAAATCATTGAAACAACATTTCTGCCTTTTAGAAATGCAGTAATCCAGACACAACACCACACCAGTTACTTTGCCAGATGGCCAAGATGTATAATAAAAATGGACATACCCCTCTTCTTCAAACTCTCAGTACTTTAGGAAGCTGTGTAAGTATAGTGATTAAGATGCATTCTTAAAATATATTAGCTGTGTTCAAACGATACTTAAAACTTATTAACACATTTATATTTGATTTACTTTCCTCTTGGTAAAGTGAAAAATTATAATATTGAATTAATGAATCAAAAGAAAGCAACTATCAAAATTTCATGATGAGTAGGAAATTTTAAGTTAAATGAACTTTAAGAGAAAGATATGTTTGGTAATATTTTAATCAAAAATTTGTATATAAGTATTCCTTATCTTTTTTTTTAAAGTTCAATAAGCTTAAAAACTCTATATCAAAAACACTTTTATTTATTTATATGTGTCAAATTTTCATCACTGCAATTATTACTTATGTTGCAGTAGATTTGCCTCTAAATAGTTTATTAATTAGATTAGTTTTTAACTGATTAGATGCAATGAAATTTTTGCTGTGACTGAAAGACTGAATTCTATGAAATAGTTCAGCAGCATTATAAGCACTGAATTATTATTTAATCACTTCCTTGTTTGCAAATATTTGTTCAATTTTTGTTATGCAAGGTAATCAAGGTTTATAAATTAAAAGTAATCCTTTGTGGCTATGTGCATGAAACTTGTATACAAGTTTTTTTTTTTTTTTAATTAAAAAAAATATTTAGAAATAGTGTTAAAATACATGAAGTTTATATATATATACTTGCACTCACCCGTGGATGTATACAACCAGTAGTTATGGAACAATTCTTTGATGTCTTTGCAGAAAACTGTTTACTGTGCTCTGAATTTATTTTGCCATTCCATGCATTAATATAGGTATGCTCTTTTTTTTTTTTTTTTTGTTATTTAGCATAATAAGACAGAAAGATAAAATTTTAACAAAGATAAAGCATGATGAAGAGAGTCAAAATAGATTGCTGACATTTACTAAGGTAGGAAATTGTTTTCATATGAATTTGCTAAATTTTTATCATTTAAAATTATAATTAATAAAATGAGTAACAGAATTAAAAAATGCATGTTTTTGCATGGAAAGTATATGAAATATTCTCACGGAAATTTTTAACAGTTTTTGTTAGATGAATTGGGGGCGGATGTTTCTGCACCTTGTAAAGATGAAGATGGAAGAGGTATGTAGCTGTATTTCAAATTTTTAGATATATTATTGCAAACGCTTCTTTTGTTTATTTTATTGAAATGTTATTTTTAGGGCATTAGCCCAGGCCTATTAGTCTCAAAACTGCATTTTACATCAAATGACTTTTCAAATTGTTGCCACCAAGTATTATAACCTTGTATTATATTTAAAGAAATTAAATAATAAAGAATGTACATGAATGTATGTATGTTTTTCTTGTAAAAAAACAACAGTACCTTGAGCTATCAAATTTTGAATAATGTTGTCCTTCACCCAAATATGGGCACCTGGAAGCCCAAATTTTGAATTTGTTTTGTTATCTATGTCATATTTTGTAAAACTTTGGGGAGAAAACTCAGCAATTTTAAAGTGAGCAGTGGCAACACTGTACGTAATAAAACATATTTCTCTCCCCTGCGTAAGCCTTGTCTAATGGAAATTCTAAAGATACACTGTTTTTATATATTTTTAGTCCAAACACACTCGAAAGTGTGTATGCAAATGGAGGGCGAACGCTTTTGGCATAATATAAAATATGAAAGCTTTCAGATTTTATTTCTTTATTTTGTATTGTATGATTATTTTTTTCTCCTAATTTTCAGATACTTCTTATGCTTTGCATCTTGCAACAAAATGTACTGGTGGCCGTGTTATTGAAGTACTGTTGGCGCATAAACCACCCTTAAACTGTTTTGATGATAAAGGTCAAACACCCTTAATTCTTGCAATCAAAGAAGAAAATACTGAAGCTGTAGAAGCATTGGTAAGTCAATCTGTACAAAGGATTTTCAGAATAGTTTTGTGAATTGTTTTAATATAACATTCGTTGCTCATGCGCTGTCATCTGCAGTGTATGTAAAAAAGTTCTGTTGTATTAAAAATCATGTCTAATGCATGAGAAGGCATAGCTTAAATGACAGTTGCTTCAGTTTTACGATAAGCTTAAAATTCAGAATAAACACCATTTTGATGCTTTAAAAAGTTTCTGCTTTTTTCTTATTTATTTCTCTTTTACTATACCAGTTTTAACATTCTGTTGGTCAGCTAATCCTATAATGTCAGCATGTTTGAGTCTTACAAAGGAAATCAGAGGTGATTGTCATCTAGATATAACCCATATTCCAGACTTTCTGAAATGTTGTCTCATTTTCTTTTTTAGATTTTATTTTAGAAAAATGAATATATCATTTAGAGATTGCATAAATTTCCAAATTTTAGCCTGTGTAAAGTGAGAGGTCAAATGTTTTGTTTTCCAGTCATTTTGTTATATGCAATATTTTTAACTGACACCGTACACTCTGAATATTTTGGTGATCTTGCATGCTGTAAAATAGCAACATATAAACTGTTTATATTGAAGGTCATAGTGACAGATAAATGTCAATAGAAATCTGCCACTTGTGGGGGGGGGGAGAGATCAGCACTGAACTCTGAAGAGGAGCTTGGGTTAATTTTAACCTACTTAGGTCTGCTTGATCCACAACTTCATAGAATTTGCACTGAAGAAAATGCTGTATATAATTGTAATATCCTATGGCCATTCAGCTGATATATGGTAAGTGATGCCAACTGCCATCCTATGGGCACGAGTTTGAATCCCGAAGAAGGCATCTGTGATTGTAAGCACATATTGTCTATGCACCTAGGAAACACTCAAAATGCACAGCAAGGCAGTAGTCCGCTCGAAGATTGGTAGTACACGCAGTGTTCTCCCTCAAAATTGAGGCAGAATTCCACAGTTAACTGGTGGGATTACCTGTACAACTGATATGGTGAAATTATGGTGTCCGTCCCTGTACCTGTACGTGCAGTGTCCTGTCTGGAAATCTAAGATCAGTACTGTCTGATGTAGGTGTGTGGGCAAATTCATTGCGAGTAGGGAAGAGCATGCTATTGAGATACATTCTTTTCATGTATCTTTTATGCAATGAAAATTATTAGTACATTTCTACAGCCACCGTGTGCTGCAGTGTAACTATATTAATTTTTTGATTTTGTTATTTCTCAAAGCAGTCTTATAAAGTGGAAATCCTTCTGCGTTTATTGCAAAACTTCTTAATGTGCTTCTCAATTTAAATAATGACATGTAGAACGTGACAACATGAATCATTTGGATGTTCGAATCTGAAATAAATTCTTTGGGGAGTGTTGCAAAAAGAAGTCTGCTAACCTGAAGTCTGGTTCAAGAAAAATGTTCCAAAAAAAAATTTTTTTTTTTAATGCCTCCATTTGTTACAGCTATGAAGGATTAAAATCTTTGTTAAATAAGTGTAAGAAATTCATCGAAAAGTATACGGAAATCAGTAAAAAAGTTGAAATTTTGCCTGCATTATGCTGTAAACTTTGTGAAGAGAAGGCCATGACATACACCAAATAGTTACAGAGTAAGACATCTTTTTGTTCCATCATTTTTTGACCTTGTCATTCTTTCTTGACCACAAAGTATTCATATATTCTCATTCAGTGTTAATTTTGCCAATATCTTAAGTTCATTGCCTTTAAATCCAATTAGGGTGGAACCTAGGTCTGTGTTTATAAGTTTCTAAAAAGTAATACAGGAGAGAAGCAGTAATGTTTGAAATTTCATTCCAAGTGAAAGAATTCTTGTTTGTGAAAAACATTTTCATGAAGGCATAGGAAAATATCCTTTGTATGAATTTGAATGTCTAGAAAACAGATGTTGAAATGTATTGCATATTGTTGTGCATTTATTGGTACCTGTAATTTAGAACCTAGATTTGGTTTACGTAGTCAAATGAGAACAAGTACTGCATTTCGTGTGATTGCCAGAGGATGAATGAAAACATTCAGACATTTTGAGAAATGTTCCATTTAAATGCCTATTGATGAAATAGCATGTATAACAAATTTAGTAATCCATGATTTTCCTTTAATTGATGACATCAAAATTATTTAAATTTGTATATATTAGTGAAGGAAGAACAAGGTTGGGTTAGTTAACACAGCAAGTTTTTGTTTATGTTGTTTGAAACTTCTGTATTCAGCAATATGAGAAAAATTATTGAATTAGATAACTTATAATTTTTTTCTTCAGTGAGTATCTTCCATTTCCCAAACAGCAGGAACTAAATAATATAAATGCAGATATTTAGGCATGATAAATATAAGTGGTTTTATAAAAATCATGCTAACATTTAGTTTGATAAAAGTCCAAAATCTGGAGTGATCTAAATTTTTATATCTGGACAACCTGCTTCCTTTACTTCCCTCCTCTAGCCCCCAAAAGTGGGAAGGAATTAGATTCTGAAAGTAGCATCTCCATTTAGTATTTGCTTAATGCTTGATGCATGTGCAGTAAACATTTTTTAATAAAGTATATGAAAGTTCCTGGTTTCAATCTCAATTCAGCACCATTTATTAACTTACATCCATATAATTAAAAATGTATTTACTCATAGTATCTGAGGTATGATTCTAAATACAGAGAGTATCACTACGAATAATTAAGAAAGTGACAAAGAGGTTGCTGAGAATGAAAAAATTTTGATTGACAATTTAGTGAGAATTCTTGACTTAGCTGTTACAGGATTTCGTTAAAAACTATTTCGTGTTATAAATGTTGTAATTTCTATATGTCATCTTACTAGATTGAAAATGATGATTTAACATCGAAAAATTCCAGAATCGTTGAAGTCAAAATGAATCTGGATCTTGGACTTTGTACTGTATTATAATGTATACTTACTTCATTTAAAAGAAAAAAAAAACTTGAAAGGCATTTTTAATAATGCCAAAATAAGCATTTGTTCCTGGACTTATTTAGTAAAGAAATCTGCAAATCTTGGCAGTTGCATTTTCTTTAATAGTGCATTAAAATACTGAATGTATATGCAAATATTTGCTTTAAAATCATACTAAATTTGTAGCAGATAAGTTTTCTGCTTCAAATGAATGCAAACTTAAAAAAAAAAAATTTTTTTTTAAATATTGCATAATTGTGCTTTTAGAAAATTACTAACATGTATTTTTGTTTATTAAAGCATTCTCTTATAAATATTTGAATTTATGTTTTTTTTGTTGTGGTAATTAAGTACATTTATACAGAGGGTGTTCATAAATTTATAGAACAATTTTAGAGCCATTTACTTAATAATTAAAATGTAAAGAGTATTTCTGTAACTGTTTGATCTCGTAGCTTTTTTCTTATATATAAGCCTGCATTTTGATTGCCGTGATAGAAGGGCTTTTTGTTAAATTTCCAGGGGTATTGATTTCCAAACCTCTTTCACTGTTTTCTTGAGTCCATCAGTTTGGGTAGGTTTGCTCTTAGAAAGAGCTCTTTTTAAGAGATCAGAGGCATAATAGTCCACAGGGGAAACGTCAAGAGTCTTTACAGGAGTATGCTGAAAATGTATACAGGGTGTGATTCAAAAGTTTTAAGACTTACCTCAGAACTAGAAATTTATTGGACATTTAAGTACAGCAGACTAAAATTCTTCAAAATATGATCCTTCAGCATCAACACAGCGCTGCAAGCGCGTCTTCCACTGTTCGTAGCCCTTCTGGAAGGCCTCGGGCATCATGCTGCCAAGGGGTTTTGCCAAAGCCTGCTGATGACGTCGATGGAGTCGAATTGCTTCCCTTTTAGGCCTGTCTTGTTCGGGGGAAGAGGAAAAAGTCACTTGGAGCCAAGTTGGGCCTGGTGTCTGCGGCAGTGTTGTCATGTTGAACTTCAGCCAAAACTGTAATCGGGCACGTTGCCATGGTGGAGAATCCATTTGCCCTTGATCGCCGGGCGGACGAGGTGTACTCGATCCCTCAAGCGGCAGAGCACTTCAGCGTAAAAGTCACCTGTGACAGTCTGTCCAAAAAGCAACAAACTCCTTGTGAATCACTCCTTTACCATGAAAAAAACAATCAGCATGCACTTCACATGTGACTTGCACATGCGAGCTTTGTTGGGCTTCGGCGAGGAAGCAGTGTGCCATTCTGAGCTTTCACGCTTCGAATGTAACCAGGTCTCATCACCAGTAACCACTTTCTCCACAAGGTTCAGATCGACATTCAACCGTTTTAGCATTTCCTGGCAAATAGTCATGCGCCATTTCTTCTGATCCACTGACAAAACTTTTGGCGCCATTTGGCACACACTCTTCGCATCATCAAATTCTCCGTCACAATCCTCCACACCTTACTCTGACTGAGTCCCAGTTCATCGGCAATTAATCTAGTACAGGTACTAAGACGACGGTCATTGTTTAAAAGTTTCCGCACTCTCTATAAATCTTGGTTTATTATTTTATTTATCGTTGCTTCTTTTAACTGACAAGCATAATATTTCTTGTGGGATAACTGAAACAAAAAATGAATGCTTGTCAGCACTTCTTTGTTATGATGAACTGCTTTCCTATTATATGAAAAAGTCAGAAACTATTAAATACATAGTCTTTTGTCTTAAATAGAAAAACTGATATTGCAACTTTTTGGCTGAAATATTAAACCTAATGGAGATGGAAACTGGTGTTGACAAAACTGATTAAATGTGTTTTAACTTTCTTCCATGGACCCATCATTCAAAATGCACTTAATTATGTGAGAGAATGTAGAATGTCCTTGACATTTGATAGCCTAGATGCTGTGTATACTGGGAAATATTATTTTTTCTTATTAAATAAAAATACATCTGAAGTTTTGAGTCAGGAATTCCTTCTAAAGACCTTACCGGGAAAGATTTTAATTTTAATCATTAATTTATTGAATTCCCCCCCTCATTCAATGAACCATTCTCTTCCTGCTAGTAATTCCTTTTCTCTAACACCTTTTAATGGGCATACTTTGGGCTCTAATCTGTTTTTTGAAGTGAAAAAACATTTTCTACTTCAGAATATGTTCAGAATCAGATTAGTGGAGGAAAATGTACAGCATTTTCCAGAACTTAAAATCCCCAAAAGAAAGCTAAAGTTAGGAATCATTTTTTAACTTCAGTCATCAGAAATTTATATAACTTTCTGAAGTGTGATTAAATATAAATTAATTTTTATTTATAAACAAATGTCCTCTTTTCTTTGTATTGAAACTGTTTGAAAATATGTGTATGTATGTGTATTGCATTGTGTCGGACATTTACTAGACTTTTTTTTTAATGCAGTTGTCTCTGGGAATACTTGGTTATTCGATTGTTTAAGGACTATTGAAAATAATAATAATAATAAAAAAGAAGGAAAAAAAGAAATTTGTAAAAGTGAAACCAAATATATTTTTAGTTTGGAGATGCATTTTTATCTGTGTAAAACACAAGTATAAACAAAATAAGTGTATATATCATATGCAAATGCAGTCGAAGCTAAATGGTATAAAACTGTACTTCTGATTTCACATCTAAAAGATGTATTTGATTTAAAAATCAAATGCGGAGATGCCAGAATATGAATTCTTCATGTAACATTTGTTTTAATGCAACTGATTGCCAAAATTTGCATGCGAGTATTGCATAATCAGTAAAAAGTTGCAATAATTTTGCACGGTTAGCATTATCACAAAATTAAGCTTTGTTATGTGCTTGAATAAGGATCAAACACTTTTTCTAGCAGCTTAAACTTTTCTGACACAGAGTGTATATGCACTGTGTTAAATGAGGAATGTAGCAAGTAATGAATACATTTCTATGAAATTTGTTAGTACACGAGAAATTGAATTGCTCTTAGTAAAATTTTATCTTTAATAAATGCTGTATCATTTTTGTTTAGTTGTATTGAGTCTTCAAATCAGTACATTGGTAAATGTGTTCTGATTTGCCACAGACCTCTAAAAATGATAGTTCTGCTTGTGGCTGTAATCTGATTTGAATCATATTACGTAGAGTAAAATGTATATATTTCTTCTTAGGTTAAAGCTGGCGCAAATGTAAATTTGAAGTCTAATGATAAAGCAAAATTAAGTCCTCTTCTTCTTGCTGCGAAGTGAGTTTAATGCATTATAATAATTTTATTATATTTTTACATTTAAAATACATCTAAATTACTAAGATATTTTGAATAATATTTTATTTTGAAATAAAATTTGATTTGTTATATTTCTTTAACAGATCTTTTTATATGAGGGCATTTTTTAAGCAAGGAATTTTTTTAATAAACAAATAAATGTTTTCTTTGCCTCAAAAAATCGGTATTAACTGAAAGTATGGGAAGTGCACTTAATATCATCATGTTTGTCCATGATTTTTAATAACATTAAGCAATGAAAGAGCTTCAAAATTGAATGGAATTGAACCAATTTAATATTAGTAAAGCTAGAAACATATGAATACTTATTTTGAAACATTGTAGTTGTAATATTTTGAGACCATTAACCACCTTATTGGTGACAATAAATCATGTATTTTCCATGTTTTTGCATACAACTGGCTGGGATTTTAGCAAATAAAAAATAATATCCGAATGATAACATAAGCACAATCACATTAAATGACACATACTTTATTGCTCTCAATTTCGTTGCTTATTTAATCTTCTGATTTTTACATGTCAACATTTGTCAGAAATTATGCATGGTGATTCTGTTGATAAAGAATTCTAGCTTCAGCCCATTGAATAACAGAAACTTAGAAATATTTTCTCCTTTTCAGTCTGTAAGGATTAGAACCGAATATTGCTTTATGCTACAGAAAATATTTGTGTGTGCTTTGAACACTTCAGCTGCTATTTTGAATCTTGCTGGAATTTTCAAATGGCAAAGGAGCATGTCTTAAAAAATTCCTTTAAATTTGTGAAAATCTTCATGCATTTAAATTACAACCCTGACGAGGTATCTAACGAGGCATTCAGGGTGATTATTTTGAAGCCCCATCATTTAAGAGTTGTCTCTATATTATGTAAAAAAGCATTTCTTCTGAACTGTGTTCTGTTCAGATGATGTGAATTGCACCTACTTCAGATCCAGCAGTATTTATGTCTTGGCCAGTAATAAGTGTGTACACTACTAGCGAGACAGTTTTGCTCAGTGCATTTAATGAACTAGGGGTTCAAAAATTAATACCCTCTTGTCAACCTTTATGTTTTGATCCTTTCTGGAAAAAAATTGTTAATTGAAGGCCTGCTAGAAGTTGAAAACTATTGAGTGTGTAGCATTTTTTTTACTTCAAACCCTCAAGATGTGTTATGTAATTATGAAATTTCCATCAGGATGAATAGAGCGGAAGAATACAATTATCTTCTTTTGATAATTATTGAATAAAAATGTTGCAAATCCTGTTAACATTTTTGTAATAGCAGTATTATTTCTGATAAATTGGAAAATTTAAATCGTATTTTGTAGAGGTCATGTGTCAGGCGTATTTTCTCTTGGAAAGAGAAATACAATATTGATATATCTGGTTTTAAAAATGGTACTAATGTGGAATGTTTTAAATGCTCTTTAATATTTTATTGTTTTTGTGTAACTGTTCTAATTTTCACCAAAAACATATTGTATATATTCTGATCCTAAATAGTTGCTGAATATATCTTTAATTCTTTCTTATTAATTTTTTGACAGGAATCCCAAACTTGGGAACATTGTTCAGCTCCTTGTTCATAATAAAGCAGATGTAAAAGAAACTGATCCAAAAAATAAAAATACAGCTCTGCATTATGTTGTCAGTGGACGAGCTGCAAGTAAGCAAAATTCTAGAACTCATTTGATAAGATATTCAGATTATATAGGTATTTTGGCTATGATTAATTATCAGCAACTTTTCTTTTGGTTTTACTGTTTATTTATATATTTATGCTATATTTCTGTTTAAATATTTTAATGCAATCATATTTACATATGGTATTGTTTTGGCAAAGTAAAGGATTAAAATTGTGTAATATATCGTGAAACATTATTTGATATTATGCATTTATTTTTATAAAGTTCTGAGCATCCTGTATATCCTACCTCATGAAAAGAAGTATTACTTTAATGATAATATAAGAAATTCAGAAGCTCTGATTATTTTTTTGTTCTGTTATGTGTTTGGAAGATTGTAAAGCTATAAAAATATGTGTTATATTGTAAATTAATTGTATACACTAAATGATATATTTTACCCCTTAATCCTGCCTTTTGTAAAGAGCTAGTTTTTTATTTTTTTTATTTTGTTTCACAACAAAAATGCTACCGCATTTTTAGAAATAAATACATGGTTACCATGCTACCTGGAAAAGTCAGACAATTTAAATATTCTAGTCAAAATCTGGAAAATTGGGGAATTTTATACAGCAATCCCTAAAAAAGCGATTTTTATGTCAACGTTAGAAGCAATTACTTTCTTGGTGAATTTTGTATCACATGAGCATTATTCGGGCAGCTGGCATAGAGCCAATTTTTGCAGCTCCAATCAGATTATCTTTTAGAAAGGCAAAGCAAGTTTCCAATAATCTTTCGAAATGAGAGATTTGCATGTGCAGTGCATGTTGATTGAAAGAAAATACCTTTCTATTCTTGTATAAAAAAAATCAGTTTAATCATAGTGTGTGCTACACACGGGATTTGGTGACATGATGATGATCAGTAATTTGGTCATTTTTGGTGTTGGTGACAATTTTCACAATCGTGCCAAGACCATGCCATATACTAGGATTCTACCACAAAATCTTTTAAAGACCCCCTTTTTTTCTTTTTAATAAATGCCTTATTTATCATTTTGCAGTTAAAATTAAAAAAAAAAGTAATCAGTCATCTAAGCTAACCAATTAATATAATTATATTGACCAAGATACTCTTCATCATTGTAATTCAGTTTTTAATTTTGTAATTAACTTTATTTTAATGTTAGTTGTATCATTTAATGCTGCTTCTTCCTTCTAAATTTATTTATGATTAGTTAATAATACCTTCAAGTTTCAGGCAATTTTCTTTGGCATACTCCCTGAAACTAATTCCAGCAGTATGATGACATACCATCATGAAATTTAATGCACATATTTTTTGCTTATGTGTGCTGCTGAAAAATACCTGACTATATTTTAAAGTATTAAAATAGATTTCTTTCTTTCGTTTAGCTGCAAAATGTCTGCGAAAAAGATATTTTTTAATCCAAATTGGGCAAATTCTAATCTTTTCAGTTCAATCTTCAAATTCAAGCTTCATTGGAGAAAACAACTAGTGTTAAAGTTATAATAGTAATACTTTGAGGATAAGTCATATGTAATTGGCAGATTTTAGTGTTTTCAAGTGATATCATAATTAATTTTCTTCTCAACCCAGCTAACATGCACTATGCAGGTAGACTGGAATTTTCTTAAAACATGCCTGAAGACCTGGAAAAGTCAGGGAATTTCATTTTCCTGGCTTAGCGGCAGCCCTGTAAATAGTAAAAGAGGTTGCAATTACATACTAAATGTATTACAAGTGTGTAAGCGTATATAATTGTGTATTGTTAAAGTTTGTAACTGTGTAATATTGTTAAAGAGTATAATTTACAGCAGTTTCCTAATTGTATGGGATTAGGTTATTTTAACAAAACAGTTCATTTTGTTAAGTGAAACAAATTTGAAATTTATGCTTGAGCGTATTAAAATATTTAAAATTTTTAATTTATAGTAATCTTGTATTTCTTTAATATATTATGTTTCAGTGTGAGAATTTGCTTTATCATGACTACAGTGAATGAAAGCTTTTGTTTGATATTATAGCCATCTTTAATATTGAAAATTTTAACTCTGGCTGTTGTATTCTGATAACTAAAATGTGGTATAAATTTTTTTTAGATGTTCTGGAGACTGGAAAAGTTCTTTTAACAGCTGGAGCAGATGTAAATGCTCGTAATGATAAGCAAAGAACCCCCCTACATTTGTCTGTGAACTCATCTGGTAGTGATAGTGATTCATGCTACGCAATTGAAGAGTGTTTACTGGGTTTTGGTGCAATGACAGATGCTAGAGATTGTAGACAGCGAATTCCTCTTCATTATGCTTTCAGGAAAATCGGAAGGTGACAAAAACTGACTTTCTTTATTTATTTTTTTTTTAACTTGTTACCCCATAAGGACATTAATACGAATGGGCTATCAGTCTCAAAACAAGATTTGGTAGTGTATCACTTTAAATGCCTAAATCACTTTTCAAATTGTTGCCATGAAATATTATTGCCCTGTATTACTTTTAAAGAAATTGAATAATGAAGAATCTTCATGAATATATGCACGTTTCTGACACTGAAAAAAAAAAGTTACCTGTAGCCATCAGAATTTGAATAACATAGTCCTCTTCTCAAACATACGCACCTGGAAGCGTGAATTTTGAATTTCAAATTTCCTATTTCGTATTTTGTAATACTTGACTGAATTTTTAACTAACACAATGACCTGAAAGCAAGCAGTAGCAGCACTGTATGGATTCCAACATTGTTATCTACATTGCACAAGACTGTAATATCGGAAATTCTAAAGATGCTGTTTTTAAGTATTTTATGATTTTGCTATTCAACCGAATTTTGTGTGGCATAAGTGCGAGGAACATGCTATTGAATTAATAAATTTAACACACAAAATGTTAATAATAAAAAGGGGGGAGAGTTTTGCAAGCCATCTTACCAAGTATATTGGTATGATAAACTGAGAGAAGACTGGAACAAAAAAGAAAAAAATATGCCAGTACTTAACACTACATCAGGAATTTGCTTTTAAAATGAAGACACATGCTGCTTTTAAAATTTTTGTAATTTTGCTGTTGAGTTGTATATGGCATAAGTATGAAGAAAATGGTGCTTAATAAAGCTAAAAGGGAAAAAAATTGGCTAGCAGCCTGGTAGATTGCAAACTCAGCGAGAGTGTAGGAAAACTTAAAGAATTGTTAAAATCTGAGCCCTTTCAGATTTTTTTATTTCCTGCTTTACAAAAGTATTTTTTGTTTTCTAATTCATCCCTATATTTTATGCTTCCAGGCCTCTTGATACATCTCCTATTGATCCAGTAGAAATAACCATGCTGTTAACTGGATCAATAGAAGCTGAGACTATGAATGTACCAGACCAGTTTGGACAAACAATTTTACATTGTGCTGGATATCGAGGAGCTACTATATCTGTTCTAAATTTGTTTAAGGTAATTATCGAGGAGCTACTATATCTGTTATAAATTTGTTTAAGGTAATATTTCATTCTATGTAAATTTATATATGTGTAGTTAAGTAACACAGTGTTGTTGTTATTATTATTATTATTTAGTTTCATATTTTTATTTCCAGTATTACAAAAATCTTGATGCTAAAGACAAAGATGGCAATACAGCTTTAGGTCTTGCAGTTAAAAATGGACATGAAAGGTAGTTTTGTTTTTTACATCTAATTATGTATTTTTTATACTGCTGGAATTGGGGTATTGGGATTATGTAAATGAACATTAGAATATGTTGAATATGAATTACATTTTTATTAAGATGGTAGAAATCAACATTTAAATACTAGCAACAAATGTATTTTAGCAAGTCTCAGGACTACAGAACTGTTTCAATTTGTATTAGTTCTGATAAAAGTGAGAAGACTGATAGGAAAACTTTAAATGCACAATGTATATCAAAGCTATTGTAAACTTATTTAATTAATGGAGTTGGTGTACATATGGCTGGGTAATGTATATCATATGGTACATTTTCTGAGTTTTTATCATATCTGAACATCCAAATTATAAAAAGTTCTTCAAAATCTAAATAATTTTTATACATAATTAAAACTTATGATAAATTTTTGAATAATGAACAATTAAGAGGAACTTAGCTGGATTTTTATCTATCCAGATTTTTCCCTACTCATGTGTATTTCGATTTTATTCAGAAAATGATATACTGATAAAAAAAATGGTAATTTCTTTATTGTGTTAAAGAAAGATAGATATAAATTATGTGTTAATGTGTTGCATTAAAAACAGCTATTTTCAAATATGAGAGATGCAGTGCCTGCTGAATGGTGTTGCTGTAGTGATGGTTAGCATGGTGAGTGTAATCTGAAATGAAATGTTACTGTATACAGCACTGTGTGACTGGAATAATTAATGTTAATAAACAGAATTACTAACCCCCAGAGAAGCTTCAAGAACAGCACCTGTCTAGTCTACAATGACAAAGTGACAGAATGGTGTGGTATTTGTTTAAATGTTATTTTGAGCATTATTCAGTTTGCATTTCTTTAAAAAAGAGGCAGCGAAGCAGATGTTAAATTTTAATGTCACCTAAATGAACATTATTTGAAATATTTCTTCAAAGTGCTGTAAGTCATCATTAAGGTGACAGAACCTGTTGTTGCTCAGGATAAAACAGTACTTACACAGTTAAGATTTTAATGTTTCCAGAAGTACCAGTATGTGTGATTGCCTGATTTAATCTTGCTTGATTATTTACCATGGTAGAACTTCTTAAACAAAAAGTTTTAAACATGGTCTTATGCCAGTGTTGATTAATGAACTAAAATTTGAGAATGTATGCAGTGTATTTTTCAGGCAGTGCTTGAACATATGACGAGATCTTTGCCTTCTCATTTGCAGTAATGTATTCAGCAGCAAGGTGGTTACTTGCCTTATGGTGTATTTAAAGTATGGTGATACCACAGCAAGATCCAGGGCTTCTGAAATAAATGTATGTGCATTTTCACCTTCCACCAGCGTTTTGTTTCTTTTCAGAATTTATCAGTTGTTTTTGATGGCATCTGAATTTTTCTAGGTATATTTGTCTGATTTGTTTAGTTGTTTGTAATATTAAAGTCTTGTAAAGTTTATAAAAATATGTCCCTAGTTACTACTACTAATGCAGCTATCAGTCGTACTGTTAAGGCTAGTTATCAAATTTCATTACTGATCGCTAGATCTGAGTAAAGTCATACTATAGGGGAGAATTTAATCAAACCATCAATATCAGCATTTCTTAAAACATACTTGGGAAAAGATGACAAAGACGTTAAAGCTGTGCCACTAAGTAACAATACTGTTAGCAGAAGAAAAGGTGAAGTGAATGAGGAATGTACTTAAGTAAGATGTATTTATAAAAGTGATTTTGCTGAAGAAATGTTCTGTAAATCATTAAAAAGTACCACCCCCTCCAAAGATATACATAGTAAGTTTAAAAATTACTTAGATATGAACAATATACCGATGAAAAATATAACATCTTGTGCTGCAGATGGTGCTTCTAATGTGATAGAGAAGAAAAATGGTTGTTTAAATTGATGAAAGGTGAAAATCTAAAAATGCTTCTTATGCATTGTGTTACTCATAGAGAAAACCTGGTAGCTAAAAATATTTTCCTTGTTCTAA
The DNA here is from genome assembly GCA_000611955.2 of Stegodyphus mimosarum. Taxonomy (NCBI): domain Eukaryota; kingdom Metazoa; phylum Arthropoda; class Arachnida; order Araneae; family Eresidae; genus Stegodyphus; species Stegodyphus mimosarum. Next base: position 315,699 of record KK113928.1, read on the forward strand.
ATGAAGTACTAAATTCAGTTGTAAGGTCTAGTTGTGCTGTTAATGCTAGTGCCAAATGTGAACATCTCTTCAAATTATTTTGTGAAGAAAAAAATAAAGACCATTTGAGACTAATACTTCACAGTAAGATAAGATGGCTTTTAAAAGGGAACTGTTTTAAAAGACGTAGAACTATTTGATTTTTTTAAGCGACAAACCTGAAATGAAAAATCTGTTAATCATCTTAGTGATTGATGGTAAGGCATTTGTGAGTTATCTAGCTGATACCTTTTAAAAACTAAATGTATTTAACAACTTCAAGGAACAAATAAAACTCTTTTGATGCAAAGGCAGAGGAGATATTTGGGTTTTATTACCTTTAATGAATCATGTCAGACATATTTTTACAAAAAAATTTTGAAAAGTTTCGTTGACTTTAAAAATGTGAAGTCATCGATACCACTGTATGTGTTATTGTCGATCATCTGAAAATTTTATAGGATGTTTTGAAAGATATTGATTTCCTAACTTGGATGATGCAGCCAGTGTTAGTGGATTTATCTGATATTTCAGATATGCAGTATCAAGAAGAACTTGCAGAAGTACAAAATTAAAATTTTAGTTAATATAAAAGGGGCGATGGCATAGCTTTGTGAGGACTCTAAAATCAAATATCCAAATGTGCAAGTGAACTATTGTTACTGTTTCCATCTTCATATAGCTGAGTGTGGATTTAAAGAAATCAGCTGTAAATTTCATTTCTCCATTACATGCTTTAAAAGTCTACTTACTGTGTTTGCTCAGTAATTCCATAGTGCCTTTTTAAAACCTATCATTCAAGTTTTTTTGTGAGCATTTTAATTTTTTATAAATTAATTAAAAATTATGTATATTTTACGGTAGCTATGAAAACCTTTAAGAACGTTAACTTCTTAGTTTTCAATTTCTAAGTTCTAAAAGTAAGGAGAAAGGTTTCACTTACCTTTCTTCCTTCTAAAAATCGTGCCCGGGTGAGCTTGCCTAAAGATAATTACAAAGTTCTAGGAAATCTACATCTCAAGAAAGAAAAAAACTTTTAATTTCAAATATTTCAACGTTAAGATATACAGAAGCACACTAATTTGAAATTACATCTCACATCTCGTCCGTTCAATTGTTCTTTTTTCTCGTTGCCAAAAAATTAAAAGTCATAACATTTCATCGCGCGCCATCTAGTGAAAACAAAATCGTCTGTTTATTAATTTGTTTTATAGTTTTTTTTTTACAGGCCGTTTTTGACACTCCCCACTTTGAGTTTTAAACAACTTCTTGGTAAAACTCAAACATCTGCTAGGTAGTCACTTTCTTTGGTTTTTTTATTAGTCTGCCATAACCTGAACGCTGAGGCTCCGATGGTCGAGTAGGAGCTGGATCATCAGTTCTCCACTCGATCACAGCTCCATCATTGGAATAGGATTGGCATGAAATGTTTCCCTCCTTTGGTCGTCCTTCTGTACCTGGGTCTAAATTAGAGGGTACAGAATGTATTTCATAAGAATCTGAAAACGAAGGAAAGTAGTAGGGCATAAAGATGTTATTTCCTTTTCCTGCAATTCCAAAGGGAACAATTTTTGCACAGGACATAAAAAGGAACCATATGCTTTTTTTACAAGAGCTACTATACGCCCTAAATTCCAGTTCAGTCTTTTGGTATGATCATTTCCTAACAAAACTATTTCTCCTTCATTTAAGATACTTTCTCTTTTTACCTTATATGCTTCTCTCAATTGCCCTAGATACTCAGTTCTAAAATGCTTTCTTAAATCCCTTTTCACTCTAACACGATATGGAAATTTCTTTTTTAACTTATTTGCCTCAATATTGTCAAACTCGGGTACGCCGATTTTTCTAATATCTTTAAGAACATTGCAGGAGTCAGAGGTTCCAAATCTTCGGGATCTTCCGAAATATAAGTCAGCGGTCTTGAGTTAATAAAGCTTTCACAATCGCATTGAACAGTATTCATTTTTTCATGAGTTAAAGACGTTTTTCCTAAAGTTTTCCTTAAAATTCTCTTCATCAGTCCAATCAGCCTCTCCCAAAAGCCTCCCCACCAGGGGGCGTTAGGAGGTATGAATTTCCATGTGATTGGATTTAGCCCCACTATGTTCTTCAGTTTCTCTAAATCCACTTTCTCTAATAGCCTAGAAGTGCCTTTGAAATTAGAACCATTGTCTGAATAAATTAAAGCTGGTCTTCCACGGCGTGCTATAAATCTTCTCAAACCAAGAATAAAATTTTCAATCGAGACTGAGGTTAACAATTCGAGATGTACTGCACTGTATGCTGCACTAGTCAGGATCAAAATCCAAGCCTTTTTTCCTCCTTTGAGAATAAGAGCACCTGCAAGATCCACTCCTATAATTTCAAAAATTGCGGCATCTCTTACACGATCTTGAGGTAAAAGTCCTTCTGATACAGTTACCGGTTTCGTTTTAAACCTATTGCAGATGATACAAGACCTGATTACTTCTTTAATAGTTTTTCTAGTTTTCAGAATCCAATAATTCTCTCTAAGATGGCTCATAAACATTTGGATTCCGGCCTGTCCTAAACTTCCGTGCTTATAAATAATGAGAGTTTTCACAACTGGATGAAGGGATGGAAGTATAATAGGCAAACGGAATTCTTCATGATCTTCTCTGAAACATATTTTTGTTTTTAACCTCAATATACCATCTGAGTCTTTAATTACTTGTAAAGAATTTAATCTCTTGTCAGTCTCATTACTGAACGCATCCTTCTGTACTTGCTTTAGCAAAATACGTTCAGCCCTTTTGATTTCCTCAGTCACCAAATTCCCTGTTATTCTATAATCTTTTATTTTCTTCATATTTGTTATAAATTCTGTTATCCACGCTGTAATTCTTACAAGTTTAACGTAAGATGAATACCGATAATAATACGTTTCTTTGCATTGTACCGAAACTGCCGTTACAATAGTTTTCTTCTTTTCTGAATTAACTACCTCCATATTTGGAATGCGTTCCAATTTTGACTATTCTTCTTCTTTTTTTTATGAGCCAAGAAGGTCCTTTCCATCAACTTTCTTTTATCAAAGAGTTCTCACAGAACATCCTCGCGAGGGGAGATCAGCAGGGTTCAGTATATCTGGTACATATCCCAATTTTCTTTCGAAGATAGTGTTCTTAGTTCTTCTACTCTACTGGCTACGAAAATCGCCCAAGGACCTTCCTTTTTTATCCAGTAAAGAACATCCATCGAATCTGTCCAAAACACTGATGATACATCTTCCCAATCTTTCTTTATTGACGTAGCCACCCTTACGCCAGTCGTACAAGCTAATAACTCTAACCTTGGAAATGGAATTCTCTTTAACGGTGTGACCTTCGATCTCGCTTGAATCAATTGACACGTTACTTCACCATCCCTTTCGGTTCGAAGAAAGACACAAGTAGCATAAGCCAATTTAGAGGCATCACACAATTTGTAACGATACGTTATCATTCTTAAGATTGAGGCTCGAGAGCCTTCGAGGAATTTTGATGTTTTCTAGATCTACAAGCTGTTTTTTCCAACTTTGAAATTTCTTTTCTATGTCGAAAGGTAGTTTAGAGTCCCACGAAGCTCCTATTTTCTAACATTCCTGCAACAGTAATTTGGGAATTAACGTAACAGGACAAGTGACTCCGATTGGGTCAAAAATTCGATGTGCTAACGAAAGGATTTTCCTTTTTGTACCGAAGAAAGGATTTTCGTTTTTGTACCGAATTCTCCTTTCGTCTCTGTTTCTCTGTATGTGACAGACAAGGAATCTTCTAAATTCCATGCAAGCCCCAGTACCATCACTTCAGGTAGATCTGATTTTTGATGTTCAATTTTTCTTTCAAAAGTTTGACCACACACTTTCACTGTGAAGCCAGCCACGCAAATCAAACTTTCATATAGCCAACAGTTCTTTGGCATCTCGTTGGAAAACTCTGCTTCTTCAACTGAATTTACACTCGTAACGCAGTTGTCCACATACATAGAATCTTTCAGTTTCTCAGCTGCCATTTTCAAACGGTCAGGTGCATTCTTTAGATGATAATTTAAAATTGCCGCTAATAAAAATGGTCTGCACGAAAGGCCAAAAACAATGCGGCAATGCCCAGTATATCACAAACTTCTCAGGATTTCCTCCTAACCACCACAAGAAGCATAGGAAATTCCTATCATTTTCATGTAGAGCAATTTGCAAAAACGCTTTCTGAATACCCGATATGACTCCTATTTTTCCTAATCTAAAACGATTCAAAACTGAAGGTATCATTTCAGTGAGATTGGGGCCCTTTTCTATACAATCATTGAGAGAACTAAAACTTCTCTGTCGAGCAGAACCATCAAAAACAGGTCAAATCTTAGTTGTAGAATTTTCTTTAAACACTGGTCGGTGGGGGTAAATAATAAAATTTTCCAGTTTTGTTAAACTCTTTCAAATCAACTTTTCGATTATCCCCTCCTTTTCCCATTCATCAAATACATGTTCATAATCATTTAATCTTCCTGCAGTTCTCAAAGATCTCACAGTGTTCTTCAATCGTTTTTTAGCCAGTTCAAAACTATCTCCAAGTTTTTCATGGCCCTCAATCCAAGGAATGCAAACAATGTACCTGCCTTCTTCATTTCTAGCCACAGTGTTTTCAAAATGCTTCAAAGCAAGATCCTGTAGTTCTAATTTTGTTTGCTTTTCACTGGGATCTTTTACGCCTAGCGAATCTAATATTTTTTCAAGATTCGTAAGCAAAGAGTGCACCAACAGTGAATGTTTTGCTTCAAAGTCAGATTCATGTTCAGATTTTCCTAAAATTGTCCACCCTAAATGAGTTTCTACTGCAGTGAGACCATCAGAAAGTTGTTTTACATTACCAGTTAATAATTTTCCCACAGTGTCAGAGCCCAATAAGATATGAATTTCATTAACGTCTTTTTCGAAAAGACAAAGCTTCTTATTCATATAAGAATCGGTTACAAAAATATTCATTCTTTTTAATTCTTGTAAGATGTTATGATCATTAATTCTAGGTATGCCTAAGCAAATATGTTCCTGACCATTGACTTCCATAACAAATTTAAATTTTTCATCAAAACTGCATAACTTAATCGTATATCTATCATGAACTGAGGTCATTTTTTTACCTCCGAAAAGCCCATGAGTTATCGTTTCTTTTCCTCTACTCTTCAAACCCATGATTTTTGCAACATATTTTGAAATGTAACTTTTCTGGCTCCCAGTGTCTATAATCGCCCTCACCAGTTGCCTTGAACTTTCATTTTCAATGTAAACAGTTAACGTTTGCAAAAAAACCTCCCCCTTGCTTTGATTAGTTAGATCGGTAGACTCTGAATCCATATTATTTTTTCTTTCCTTTTTCTGTTGTTCAAAGCAAAAAAATTTGTGATGTAATCCAGAACAGAATTCACATTTAGTTTTCTTAATGGGGCAGTTCCGCGATAAATGCTTAGCTTTTTGTAAACAATTAAAGCAGGCTCCTTTGCGCAATAAGATACTTTTTCTCTCTTCCAACGTAAGATTCATCACTACATCGCAACAGTCAGAAGTATGAGTCATGGAATCACAAAATACACAAGTTGTTTTCTTTTTCTCCATATTACATCCGACTGGCGTCGAAGCCGTCAATAATTCATTCGCAGTTGGAACATACGTTAAATTTTGTTTTTTATTCAAATTCTTATCTCGCGGAAAATTATGTCTGGAGTCTTGTTTTCGATCGTTTAATCCGAATGACGACTTGTTATTAGAATATGTCTGTTCACGTGCTGTCAAAGCAAGAGTAAGAAACGAAAGTAAACGTTGAATGTCCGAACCAGATTTATTTTCTTGTGATTTATTATATTCTAACACTAAATCAGTCGGAATAAGTTTTAAAAGCATAGGGCATAAAATACTGCCATAATGTTTGGGAGACACGTTTAATGATTCTAAACTTCTTAATTGCACATTACAGTTATCTACAAACTTCCTAAAAGATTTAATATCATTAGAGGTTTTTAATGGCTGGATAGTTAAAATCTTGTTCATGTGTGCTTGAATCAATATTTCAGGATTGGCAAATCTATCCTTTAATAACTGTACAGCTTTATCATAGGCTTCTGCCGAAATAGGAAAACCCTCCACAGTGTTCAAAGCAGATCCCCCCAAATGAGCCTTTAAATAATTAAATTTATCTATTTTGTTTAGGGACTCATTATTATGCACAGCAGTTTCGAAACTATTCCAAAAGGTAAGCCATTTTGAGCCGTCATCTCCATAGAATCGGGCAGTATGGTATTTAGGGACTTTAATACGCAGGTTATCAGAATTCGAAATTTGTTCTAATCTATGAGCTATTGGAGACTCAAAGGTTGTCGTGATTTGAGATTTCGCAAATTCTTCGATTTTCTTTTTCGCACGAAACTGCCAAAGCAATACGTTTTCTCTATATTCTTGTGTAGTTTCGAATTTTGTATCAAACTCCTCAGGCTTTAAAAGCGGTTCAAGTTGCTGATCAACTAAAGCTAGAGGTTCAAATTTAATGGAAAGAATCTCTATTAGCTCATCTATCTTTTCAGTATTTAAATCTATGTTTTATAATTCAGCTTCTAAATAATTAACTGCCTTCGTAACCGCTGTTCTTAGCGATTTACGTTTTCTTTTTAATAACTCATATGATTGTGCTTCGGCCATATTTTAAAGTATATGTGCAAATTTTTAAGAATGCTATCAATTCAAATTGATTGAGAATATGAAAAGATTCAGTAAATGTCTATATTTTAAAGTATACACTACACAGTTTACCGTATCAAAGTCAATTAATTCAAATAAAAATTCTGCATGCCTCAATGTTTCAAAATGATAAAATGAACACAAGTTATTTCAAATTATTTCTAGTTTCTATTTCATTAACATTAATTTTTCTTTCCAAGATCAATTAATCAAGCTCACGTCCCGGCAGGGATGCCATATATGAAAACCTTTAAGAACGTTCTTAGTTTTCAGTTTCTAAGTTCTAAAAGTAAGGAGAAAGGTTTCACTTTCCTTTCTTCCTTCTAAAATCGTGCCCAGGTGAGCTTGCCTAAAGATAATTTCGAAGTTCTATGAAATCTACATCTCAAGAAAGAAAACTTTTAATTTCGAATATTTCAACGTTAAGATATACAGAAGCACACTAAATCGAAATTACATCTCACATCTCGTCCGTTCAACTGTTCTTTTTTTCTCATTGCAAAAAAATTAATAACAAAAATTTAAAGTCATAACATTTCATCGCGCGCCATCTAGTGAAAACAAAATCGTCTGTTTATTAATTTGTTTTATAGTTTTTCTTTACAGGCCGTTTTCGACAGTAGCGTAAGGATTTTGGAAAGGCTTAGGTGGGGACATAGCACAAAAATGTTTGGGAAACACTGTTGTAGAACATTGTTACTGTAAACTTCACAAAACTTTTCACAGGCTTTTTGTGTGTCCCTCCCTTGAAATAAAACAATAGAATATGGCAGAAATGCAACTTTCAGTCTTCCACCTTCCATATTTTGTCAAATCTATAAAAACAAGGTAAAGAAAAATCATTATTAGTGCACATGTCTCTCAGGGCATAATGATTGCACGGAGGCGAATAAGTCCAGTAATTTCATAAATCAGTACTTGCCATCTTTTACCAAAGTATATCATTACATTTCCGACAACCCGATATATATCCATGAAATATATTTTATCTTCTTACTTTAACATATTTGTTAAGAGGAGCATTTTTCCCTTGTTGTTTTAGTTGTGCACTGCAGCTGCTTCAGCAAGGAGCACATTGTATTCTTGATGTTGTTACACCATTGCATTCAAAAGATACTGCAGAATCATCCAACTGGATATGGAAACATGTGAAGAAAGAGCTCCAAAGCCCTGAAAAACATACTATAATACAGGTTTGCATTATGAATTTTTTTTTTGCCTGTAATTTTTAGAAATCAATAATAATGAAGTGTATGTAAGTTCTGTCCTGGTATATTAATTTTGCTTGATTGTAATTGTTATTTTTACTTTAAATATAGGAAGCTTTGTTGAAAGATTGGCAAGGTATATTGTATGTGATGATGAATCAGTTGGAACATCAGGGAAAAGGGATGAATCTCGCTGTTGAGGTAACTTTATATAAAGCTATAATTCTTTTATAAGAATTATTTCTTTTTTGTAAGTTTTCCTTAAAAGCAGATAATGATAAAAAAAATAATAATTATACTCCAGTGTTAACTATCTTCCCTCTTTTTTTAAGGTAACATTAAATTGCATTGCAGCAATATAATATGGTATAGTAGTATGCAGAAAGAACAAAGTTTATTCCTATGCAGCTAATCATTCACTGGAGTGTACTGAAGATATGGAAATCTCGTAGCAGATTTGATGATTCTTTGGATGTGGGAAATAAGGGTTGCATTGAAACTGCAACTGCTTAGTAGATGACTTTGTCGTTCTAGTGCAGAGATGCCCAACTCGTGGCTTGGGTGACCTTTTAGTGTAGATCAGATTGCAAGTCTGCTCCCTTCTCAATCTTGTAATGTCGTGTGCCAAGAGGTAAAAGGGAAAAATGAATTCCAGTTACGCGACACAAAGCAGCAGCTGACTCACTGTTTTACATTAGACATTGTACTGCAACATTTCATGCATCATCATTGACATCGTGGTGGGTTACTTAAAATTGAACTGAATGGTTTGTTTTTATTTGCTGCATTCAGTTTGACCTTTATGATCTTTGCTGCATAATATCTATCATTTTACGGCACCATAGTTATTTCCTGTAGCCTATGTAAAACACACATCAGTGAACGCAGAATGAATTTTGAAGGTCATGTAGGAAGTAGCTGGTTTCTACATGCTTGAGTTCTTCATGATTTGATGGCTTGATCCGTCACTTGCATCCAGTAGTAATACCAGCAGCTTGATTATGCCACTTTGACTTTAGCATATGATGATTGCCCATGTCTTCCTTAATTGCTATGAATACTAAAGCCAGTCTCAACACTATAGAGGCTGTTAATTGAACTTCCTCTGTCTCATTTGTGTATGGCTTATACACCTGTAGCTACACTGAATTTGAATCTCTGAATGTTTTATGCTTTCAATAAAAAAATTTGATGGTACTCAGGGTTGCCACGCTACCTGGAAAACCGGAAAAAGTCAGGGAATTCGAAAATTGACCAACAAATTCAGGGAAAAGTCAGGGAATTGAAATATTTTAATCAAAATCTGGAAAGGTCAGGGAATTTTATACGGCGATCACCCCAAAAAATTGCGAGTTTTGCGCCGACATTGGAAGCGATTCCTTTCTTGACGCACGTTAGCATCATACAGGCAGCTGGCGCAGAGCCAACTTTCGCAGCTCCAATCAGATTGTCTTTTAGAAAGGCAAAGCAAGTTTCCAGCAGTTTTGATTTAGAATCGAGAAACGTGCATGTGCAGTGCATGTTGAACTACAGAAAATATTCATTCTTCTATAAAACAAAATCGTATACGGTACCATGGAGGTTAGAATAGCCTCCATGTATTCTACTGTTCTAACCTCCATGTACGGTACACACAGGATTTGGCGACATTGTGAAGAGCAGTAAATGGGTCATTTTGGTGTTGGCAGCAATTTTCAAAATCGGGCCTAGGCATTAGCGTATAGTAGTAGGATTTTACCGCAAAATCTTTAAAAAAAGATTTTGTTTTCCTTTTTAATAAATGCCTTATTTGCATTTTGCAGTAAAATAAAAAAAATAGTAATCAGTCATCTAGGCTAACCATTTAATATAATTATATTCGCCAAAATATCGTTGATTAATGTAGTTCAGTTTTTAATTATTTTAATGTTTATTCATATCATGTACTGTTGCTTCTTCCCTCTAAATTTATTTATGCAAATAATACTTTCAAATTTCTTCTCTAGCATAGTCCTGAAGCTAATTCTAGCAGTATGATGACATAACATCACGAAATTTAATGCACATATTTTTTGCTTATGTATGCTGCTAAATAAATATAAAATACCTAAATTTATTTAAAAAAATATCATTAAATAGATTTCTTTCTTTCGTTTACCTGCAAAATATCTGCAAAAAAAAGACATTTTTTAATCCAGATTGGACAAAGTCTAATCTCAATCTTCAGTGACGAAAACAACTATTATAGTTAAAATAGTAATTCTTTGGAGATTATAAGTCATATGTAATCGGCAAATTTTTGTGTTTTCAAGTGGCCATAATTAATTTACTGCTTAGCACAGCCAAGCTGCACTATGCGGATAGACTGGAATTTTCTTAAAACACACCTCGAAAACCTGGAAAAGTCAGGGAATTTCATTCTCCTGTTTGAGTGGCAACCCTGGGTACTTCATTATTCTTGTTTTGTGCATTGTTGAAAGTTACTGTCGTCTTATCATTCTGTTTCTCCAGTTGCTGTGCATGCAGAAGGTGTGCCAACTTCACCCATTAACAACAAGAGATATCTTTTGTATATCCGAACCCCAATGGTTTCTGTCATATGCTGAATTTTAAATAGTTTTTTAAAGTTTCCCACTGAATGATCCATATGAGTGTGTGTGTAAATGGTACAAGTATATAAAGCTAATATTAATAACTATGTTATAAAAAATATGTACAAGAGCTAAATTTTGGCTTTACTGATATTAGGTCTTTTACAAGTAGCTTAGTTTTGTTATAATCTGTACTTATTTTCCATGTAACTCTTTCTTTAAATTTTAGGCTTCTTTAAGGACACGCAAGTACAATGTTTCTCTTAAGCTAATTGGAAGAATAAAGCATAGTTGGTTATTATATAATGAAAGACGAAGTATGCTGCATGTTTTGGCTCGTGAAGCTATTCCTGATAATTGCCCTGATCTTCAAATTAAGGTAATTATAATCTGAAAGTTATTTATGATTTCTGAATTTCATCCATGTGGTATAATTATGTGTAGTACGTGATGTGTAATTGGCCAAATACCAAGTAGCTCACCAGTGACTTGGTGTATATGACAGCTCAGTTCTAATTTGTTTTATTTCTGTTCCTAGTGAACAAGCTACCCCCCCCTTCCTGCTATATGTAACATGAATATATCTAGTTTCCTTTAGAAAATCCTCCATGAAAACATTCTTAAGGCAGATACCAATAACAGTTAAGCAGGCTATTTACTTATTCGTATGTGTATCTCCAACAAACATTATTGACATGTGTGTGCAAGTGCATGTACATGTGTCAGAAGACTTAATGTAAATAACATCTAAATTATTATTAAATAAAATTCTGCTTAGTAAGCTTATTTTTTATTAAAAAGTTATAAATTTGTTTGTAATCATGAAATATGTATTAAAACTTGTACTCTGTAATAAGCAATTAAAATTTGCTTAAATTGTAAATTTTGTTTGAATGTAAAATAATGGAAGATAAATGTATGCATGTACATAAATAAATAAATATAAGAAGAAGAAAATTCCAAAGCATGGAGAATTATTACTTTTGCAGTGAAGTAATCTTTCTGACTTTAAAAAAATTTTTCATTTTTAAATATTTTCAATCTAAAATTATTTACGAATTTCATTATGTCTTCACTTTTAATTTGTAATGTTTTTATTAATTAAAACTTTCTTTCATGTTCTTTTTAATATTTTAAAGTAAAGTTATTGGATTTCATTAATTGTATTGTAATTAA
>KK113928.1:328646-343829 GCA_000611955.2 Stegodyphus mimosarum
GGAATTTAGATGGTGCAGCAAAATTAAAGGATGAAAATATTTTTCGAATTTAGGGAGAGAACTGGAATAAAAAATTTGGAGGCGGCAAAAATTTAGAACTTTAGGGAGGCACTTGGTTAATTTGGCAGAATTTAGGACCCACAGAGACTGCATCAAGCGGTAAGATATTTAGTGCCGGCCCTTGATAAGCCTTAATTATATGTGGGAATTTATTTGTTCAGGAGTCGTAGAAGCCTTAAGCATGTGCAAGAAATAGACATAAGTATAATAAATAATTAAACTAGTACAATCAGGCTTAATTGTCTCAGTGTGCTATAGAAGCAAGAGAAAGTTTAGCAGAACACCTTGTCTTTCATTGCGAATCTCATGATACAAGCCAATAATGTATTGCGGATGCTATTAAGCTAGGCTGAATTTATACTTTACTGATTCCAAGGAATTTCAGCCAGTATAGCAGATTCAGCTGTTCCTTTATTTTCAGATTTGATTGAGCTTAATTATTTTTTGCAGGCTGTTTTTATTAGAGCAATTTGACGAAAATTAAAGTTTCAACTTTCGACCCTGTTGAAGAGTTTCTAAATACTGGAGTTGCAACAGGATCTACAAAGCATGTTTCGATGTCTATTAAACGGAAAGTGGAATTGCTGCAAAAAATGAATAAAGGCATAGTCTCAAAATTAATCGAGAAGTGTATCATTGGAAAGTCAACATTATATGACATAAGAAAACAGTAAAAGAAACGTTTTGAATTTTTTGTAGATTCTGTCATCCCGCTCTCAACAATAACAAAAAAATTATTCGTTATGCTAAAAGTGAAGATCGTGACAAAGCGATAATCAAATGGGTCAGACAGCATTGTAGCAAGGGAGTGCTATTGATGGGTGAAATGCTAATGGTGCAAGCAAAAATATTTCAGATTCAATAGGTTGGTTAACCAAATTTATTTAATTGCCATGGTATATAGCAATAAAGAATTTCAGGTAAAAAAGTTTCAGCTGATACTGAAGTTGCTGAACTATTTGCAGAAGAAATCACTGAACTCATTAAAAGTTATTTCCAGAACAAATTTACAAACCTGATGAAACTGGTCTTTTCTGGCAATATGTACCGCAAAATACCTTGGCAGCTTCTATAAAAAAGGCTCCAACACGCATCAGTTCCAAAGTGAGACCAGCAATTTTAGCATGCACAACTGCGGCAGGAACACACGAGTGTAAACTTTTCTTAACCGGGAAAATACTGAACCTCAGAGCATTTAAAGGAGTAAAAAGCTTCCCATTACATATCGTGCAGATAAAGAACACGGATGACACAACTGTTAATGAATGATTGGTTTGAAAATCATTTCATATCCAAGGCTCAGTAGAATTCAGTCAGCGTACCTCATAATGCAAAAATTGTCCTGATTGTGGACAACTGTTTGGCTCATACTTCGCTTGAAGTTTTAGTGAAAGATGAAGTATCTGTATTAGTCTTTCCTCCAAATTGTATGTCAGTCATTCAGCCTATGGATATTGGAATAGTGTATGCGCTGAAATGTGAATACAAAGTGGGATTTTTAAAATCCATGTTGAATATTCTTCATTGACTTCTTGAATAATGGCAAGATTGTTTAAGAATTTTTGAAATATTTTAATGTAAAATCTGCTTTGTTGAACATCGCAAAATCATGCGAGGATATGTCTCCAGGTACCTTAGAAAATGCTTGCCATAATTTATGGCCAGCTAGCATATTTCATGGTGAGGTTGAAGAATATGATAGCCACCAATGTGAAGGTTTTCAGATATCGCAAACCAAATGTTAAATTTTCCAATTAATGTATTTTTTAAAGAAATAAGGAGAAGCGGTAATAAATGAAGATGATATGACAGAAGTTTTTTGACAATGCCCCAATTATCAATCAGTTAAAGAACGATAAAATCTGTAGTATGGTTCTTGACCTAGGAAATACTGCTATCGGTAGTTAAAAGTTACAGAGAGGTTACTGAAAACGAAAAAATTTCATTGCCAAGTTAATCGGAATTCTCAACACAGCAATTATGATGGAAATTTGTAAATGAATAAGAAATTATACCTGTCTACAGAATTAAAGAGAAAATATTAGCACAAAAAAAAAAAAAAAAAAAACCCATCAAAAAAAAAAAAAAAGCAACCTAGGTAGTATTTAGTATTTATTTGTTTACTAAAGTAAACAAATAAATACTTTTTTTTTGTTGTTGTTGTTGTTTGTTTGTTTTTTAATTTTGTTACCCTTTAGATCATAAATGCTTCATTATTTCGTAAATCACAGTTTCATACTTTTAATTTTATAATTTCTATATGCCATCTTACAAGCTTTAAATTAATGATCTAATATCCAGAAAAATCCGGAATCGCCGAAGTACTAGTTCGGATCTCAGACTTTGTATTGTATTAATAAAAATTATTTGCTTCATTTTAAAGTACTGCAATTTCAAGTAGATAGGCCACCCTACATCCTGCTGCAAACTTGGCACTTAATAGTCATTTTTTCAGTAACATGGTAAATTTGGCACTTCATATTCAAGACATGGCATTTAATGTTCATTTATTGAATAAAATTATTCCTTTCTATATTAATCTAACTAGCATACAACATCAGGGTTGCCATGCTACCTGGAAAACCGGAAAAAGTCAGGGAATTCAAATATTTTAGTCTAAATCTGGAAAAGTCAGGTAATTTCATACAGTGATCCCCCAAAAAAGTGAGTTTTGTGCCAACATTAGAATCCATCACTTTCTTGGCGCATGTTAGCGTCACTCGGGCAGCTGGCATAGAGCCAGTTCTTGCAGCTCCAGACAGATTGTCTTTTAAAAAGGCAAAGTAAGTTTCCAGTAACTTTGGTTCCCAGTAACCTCGACAATCGAAAGACTCCCATGCGCATGTGTAGTGCATGTTGAACTAAAGAAAATGCATATTCTTGTATCAAACAAAATTGGTTTAATCCTAGTATAGCAGTATCATGGAGGTTAGAATAGTCTCCGTGTACAGTACGGTACACACAGGATTTGGTGACATGATGATGAGCAGTAAACAGTCCATTTTGGTGTTGGTGGCAGTTTTCAAGATCGTGCCAAGGCCGTAGCATATACTAGGATTTTACCGCAAAATCTTTTAAATACTTTTTTTTTTCTTTTTAAGAAATGCATTTTGCAGTAAAATTAAAAAAATAGTAATCAGTCATCTAGGCTAACCATATAAGCTATATTTACCAAAATATCGTTGATTATTGTAATTCGGTTTTTGAATTATTTTAATAATATTTATATCATTTAATGTTGCTTCTTCCCCGTAAATTTATTTATTATTAGTAAATAATACTTTCAAATTTCAGGAAATTATTCTCTGGCATAAACCTGAAACTAATTCTAGCAGTATGGTGATATAACATCACAAAAATTCAGTGCACATATTTTTTGCTTATGTATTCAGCTAAATAAATGTAAAATACCTGAATTTATTTTAAAATATCATTAAATAGATTTCTTTCTTTCATTTAGCTGCAAAATTTCAGGGGGGAAAAAAGGACTTTTATCCACATTGGGCAGATTCCAATCTCAATTCTTCAGTGGAGAAAACAACTCCTATTATAGTTATAATAGTAATCTTTGGGGATAATATATAAGTCATGTAATTGGCAAATTTTTGTGTTTTCAAGTGGTACCATAATTAATTTACCTCTTAGCACAGCCAAAGTGCTTTATGCAGATAGACTGGAATTTTCTTAAAATACAACTGGAAAAGTCAGGGAATTTCATTCTCTTTGAATGGCTAACCCTGTAGCATTTAACAACATAACTATCATAGTAGTAACTATCATATCGTATCGTAACACCACCTATGGTAGTTGGGCAAGTTTCATTTGGATTAGAATTAGTTGCACAGTCTTTGTGCAACCTGAGTGATTGTATCATGCTAAAATGTCACAGGGAATTCTACATCTACTTGTGGATAACTTAGCATGTAAACTGTGAGTTTTAAAGCTAAAGAAAAAAAAAAGAATTTCTTCAGATATGCTGCAGACCTAAATTTTCAACTTTTAAATGCATATTAACTGTGGTTTATCTGTCTGAAATTACAGTACCCAAACTCTTGTATCATGAAAAATTATTTCATTTTTCATATATATGCATTTCGGGAATGTTGTTTTTAAATATGCATTTTTTATTTTTTTAATAGGTTGCACAGTTTTTAATTGAAAAGGGTGTCCCTCCTATGGTAAAAGATGAACATATGTGCACAGTTCTTCATTTTGCTGCAGTGAACTGGAATAACACCATATGTTCCTTTTTTACAAGTATGTTTATTTTAATAATTGTGTAGTTCAATGCGGGCAGATATATTTAGTAGGTACATGCTTTTAAAAATTTATTTCTTGTGCATTTCAGGTAAGGTTGGTGTTACTGGTGCTGCTCATGTAGATCCTGACAATTCTTTAAGAACTCCATTTTCTGCTTTATTTTGGAAACTTACAAAAGAAGATATGTCTGAAGATATAAGGTGCATAAATATTTTATGCTTTACATCTCTTCAGTATGATCACAAACTTTTTTAACTATAATTACCTACTTTAGATTAACTTCCATTATCTACTTTAGGATAAACTGTCATTTCGATTTTTCAGTACGTTCTCTAACAATAATTTTTGCACAGGTTTTATGTCTGTATTTCTGATTACTTTTGGCTTCAGCTTTAAGATCTTTTAATTCAAGGATTGAAGCCTTAATTTCCAGATCTACTTAAAAATTTGCTCTGCTTTTTCTTAATTTTATCTCACATTCTTTTAATGTTCTTATATCTAGAGTTTCATGTTTAATAATTTGGATCTACAGTTAATTACTTGCTTGATTAATGTTAGTATTTTGCTGTATCTGAAGCTCTCTGAATATTTTCAGCCGTAACAACTAACAATAAGTTATGTGCTTTTAAATTCTGTTGATATTATTTGAAACAGTTGGGTATACACTTTATATTTACTAAAATTTCAAATCAAGATTTATTTTCTTATGGAAGACCTCATGTCAGTTGGATAATTATTGTAACCTGCAGATTCTATATAATGATCAAGCAAATTCTTTTGTTCTTAAGTACGATCATCAACAGTAAGGTTGAAAGAAAATAATACAAAATTGGATGCCAGTCGATTTGTTGGCCTGGCTGTGCTTTATCTTGTTTTTTATGCTTCTGTCTTCTATTATCAAATGATTAACACACTTCTAATGAAAATTGGTAACATTTTTAATTCTTTAATAAACTAAAATCTAAAACTAACAAAAAAATTTCTAATATAGATAATTTTAGTATAAATCTCTAGTTGCCATTATGAGCTCATGGCTTTACTTACTGTTCAGTTCTTACATCAACAAAATTTATCTCACTTCTGAATTTTAGCTATTGGCACCAAAACATTTCTGCTTTCCTCCTATTTGTCTGGGTAAACTTCTGTTACTATCTGCAATGATAATCATATTATTTGATTTCAGTAAGAAATTTTTCACCTTTCAAGCCATTTTATAACTTTCTTCATTGAATGTTTATTCTATTCTGAAGGTATTTGTCTGCATAATTTTATTATTAAATTCAGTACATTTAAAATTTGAGGTTTTTATTAATTAAAAAATATTTACTGATGATGGTTGCATCATGTGCCTTTGTTTATTATTATTATTACCATGCTTTTTGATATTATCTACTGAATTGCCATGCTCAGAACTTTTTGAGTACATGAAGCATTTGAGTGGAGCGCTTAAACAGGAAAGCAAAAACTTTAAAAAATAATTTTAAGGTAAAATAAGTAAATAAAAGTTGCTGAAAACAGTACACTTTGAACATTAAAATGTTCTCAACCTATACTGTAAAATATTTAAATGTTTAACATGAAAAATATATTAGTTTAAAAAAACTTATTTATTTATGTATTTTTATTTTTAAATTTAGGAATTGGTGTTGCAGTTTAATGAAAGCTGGTGCAAATCCAAATATACTTACTCGCTATCCAATTATAATGAATCCTTATCCTGGTGTTCGATGTAAAGTCCTAGACACTTTGCATATGGAAGATCTTAATGCTCCAAAGTTTACCCCACTTGTTATGGCTATTTACCAGGCAAATTATTCAGTTGTGAAATTTCTTTTGAATAAAGGTGCTGATGTAAATTTCCCTGATGGTCAATTAAGAACACCTTTGATGCATGCTGCTAGACTGGTATAGTATTTTACCTTCTATAGAATAGTATTTATTAGTATATTTTGCATTTATACTGCAAAATAAATTATGTTATACACTTGATTTTATTTCCTAAAATCAAGCAATCTGCTACTTTTTTCATTTGATACCATGCGATATAATCTTTTTGATACTCATTGAACATGATTCTGTTGGCCTAAAAGACATGTAGCATGCACTGAAAAAAAATTTCAGTTCTACAGCCTATGCACTGTTAAGAGATAAAGACAAGAACTTACTTATTCGAATTTAGATGTACTAAAAAATTAGAGAACATGCGTGTTATATATAAAATAAGCATTTTGTGAAAAGTATCCACCAGAAATTAGAGTGCTCTTCTGTTGCATGATTTGAGCATTACTCCTTTTGTTATACTAAATGCTTGATTCCTTTGTGATTCTTTTCACTACATCAAGAGTAAACATTAATAGTTGCACTTCTTAAAAACATAACGTAAAAACTAAATTTATTTTAAATCATATTTTTGTGTAATAATTCATGATTCTTCATTTAATTCAAAATCATTTTCTTCCATTAATTTCATTGATAGTTGATTTTTAATATTTTTTAAAAATTATAACATTGAGATTCTACCTTATGCCAACATTAATATATTCAAAAATCTATATCAGTTCAAGGGGGAAGTCAAGTTGTTTTAATTATAATTTTGTTAAATTGTTTAAAAATAATGTTATATATTCATAGGGTTTTCTGACAGCAATGTAAGGGGAAATTCCGTCTAATTATTAAACTTTCTTTCCATTGTATTGTAACTGCTTTTAGTGTTCAAGAATAACAAAAATTTTATTTATTTCTACTTTGTAATACAGTACAAAGTCCGAGATCCGGACTCGTCGGGATTTCGGCAATTCCAAATTTGGTATTTTTCCGGATATTAGATCATGAGTTTAAATCTAGTAAAATGGCATTCAGAAATTATAAAGTATGAAGCCGTGATTTATGAAATAATGAGCATTTATTGATTCGTTTTTTGTGTTAATACTTTCTCTTTAATTCTATTAACAAAAATAATTTCTTGTTCAATTACAAAGTTCCTCTGTTCAAGTCCTGTGATTGCTGTCAAGAATTCTGATTAACTTGTGAATCAAATTTTTTTTTTGTTTTCAATAACATCTATGTCACTTTCTTCACTATCGGTAGCGATATTTTCTGGATTTAGAACTATAAACTACAGAAGTTCACCATCCATTAATTGATCAATAATTTGCAATAAAAAACTTCTGTCACATCATCTTCATTTATTACTGTTTCTCCACATTTCTTTACAAAATCCATTAATTCGAAAATTTCACCTTCGGTTTGCGGTATCCGAAAACCTTCATATTCGTGGTTATCATCTTCATCATCCTCACCACAAAATATGGTAGCTGGTTTATAAATAATGCCGAGCATTTTTTAAAGTATCTAGAGACAGATCCTTCACGCAGCAGATTTTATGCTAAAATAGAAATTTTTGTTTACTGGGCATCAAAACATGCTTTCGCTTTGTAGATCCTGTTGCAGCTCCAGAATTAGAAACTCTTTTCAACATAATCGAAAGTTCAGACTTTAATTTTTATAAATTTTTTGTAGTGATAACAGCCTGCAAAAAATAATCAACTGGATCAAATTAGAAGGTTAAGGAACGACACAATCTGCTATGAAATTCCTTAGAATCAGTAAAGTATAATTTTAGCCTAGCTTGATAGCGTCCGCTATACATTGTTGACTATGTATCAGTTGTTCCGCTAAATTTGGTCTTGCTCCTATCCTGTACTGAATTAAGCCTGAATTATGTTAGTTATTTATTATAACCTGCGTCTATTTCTTGCACATGCTTAAGGCTAATCTGACTCCTGAATAAATAAACTCCTGCATATACTTAAGGCTTATCGAGAGCTGGCACTAGATACTGCTCGATGCAGTGCTTGCGGGTCCTAAATTCTGCTACAGAGTGCTTCCCTAAGTTCTAAATTTTTAGTGCACCTAAACTTTGGATCACAATGCTTTCCCTGAATTATAAAAATTTTGTCATCCCTTAATTTTGCCGCTCGGTGCTTCTCCAAATTCTAAAAATTTTGTCTTCCCTAAATTCTGCCGTCCGGTGCGGCCAAACAAGCTCTGATGCCAGTTCTGGATTTATGTGAGTAACATAGAAGTTATTCTTAATTCAAATAGCACTAAATGTAATGTTTTGGCCTATGAGCTTCACTAATAAAATCTGTTTTTAACATATGAAAAGAAGTTTTTAGTAAATTTTTCCTCCTCACCATTTCGTAGGGCATTTAATTTAACTCTGTAATCATCACCAAGCATAATGTCAGCATAAAAGGGTTGCCATACTCTTTATCATTCAATTGCTAACAGGAAAAAAAATGTTTAGACATCACTGCATGAATCATTGCTCAAGTTGTCATATGTTGATAAACATGTGGTGATGAAACCCAAATATGGTAAATAATGATTTGCCAGGTTGGTGTCAGAGATATAAAATACTAATAGGTGTAAAATCAACGATGTATCTGTGTAGAATGTTTTAGTTTGAGATGTATGCCAAGTAGATATGCAGCTACGGAGCCAAATTATTGATCTCACAAATTTGCACTAAAATGATCGATTCTTCAATAACGAGGTATTTTATTTAGTGTCTAAGTGAAATTAAGAATCAGGTCTCTCCACTTGTTTCATTATGGAAGTAAAAAATCAAATGTGTATGCGTAAAGCATACAACAACAAAAAAAGATTGTTTGCGGCTTTGAGGTCTGGATTTTAGATCATTCCGGATATTGGACGGCCAGATCTGGAACTTTGTACTGTAGTTACTGAGTGTTAGAACATCACTGAACTCATTATAATTCAAGTAGAATAAAAGTTTTTGCAATTAAATAAACTGTTAAAGAAACCAAAGTTGTCCTCCCCTCCGCTTGAAAATCATTCTGATCTTTTTTATTTATAGTCCTAGTGTGTACTTCTTTGGTGAGTTGCCATGTCTCCTTAGAATTAGCAAAAAAATGTCTGCCTGTATCTTAATTTTCTGTGCTTTTGAATAAATAACTATCAGTTGTCTTAGGATGCAAAAATTTTGTAATTGTAGACTTAAAAATTGTTATTAATCCAATATATAATGTCAAATATGGAAGAAGAATTATAAATTCCTTTAAAAAAGGGGGGATAATTATTTCTGCTTTTTTATATAACTGAGTTGTTTCTTAATGTTTTGAAGATTAACCAAAATAGTTGTATTAATTAAAGTTTTTATCACTGCCAGCAGCTACACATTTAATGCAGGAAAAGGCAATAGACTTAAACGCTTTTGTTTCTTTTTATATGAAACTAAAAGAATTGACAAAATTAAATAAGAAATTGTATCTTCACCGAATTCTATATTGTCTGAGTTATATGCTTAATATTTAGGGGAAATTAATTATAGAAATAAAAATCATTTAATAAGTTTTTCATAGCCGAGTATTTAAAGAACCACTATATTCAAATGCAGTATATAAGGAGAAATGGGAAAAGTTCATTTTTGCATGATAATTTTTAAAAAGCTTTTGCACCATTTTAGTGAATTCACATTATTGCCTTAAGCTTCATAATTAATTTTTAAGTATAATTTTAGAGTGTTGTCCTTCTTTACAGTGTAGCTGCTAGTCTGTTGTTCCAGATTTTCCACCATTCATGAATTTTTAGTAAATGAAAGCAGTATTGTTATTGTTAAGATAAATGAAAAAATTAATTGTGCAAAAATAACTGATATGCCTTGTTTTCTTTCAGAATGATATAAAAATGGTAAAATTGTTGCTTAATTATAATTATGATCCAGCAAAAGATAAAAATCCATATGCAGGTATGTGTTCATTTTTGGGAACAATCTAAAATTCTTTAATCTTCCTGTATTTCTCTCTTTGCAAATTTATATATCATTTCAGATATGGAACCTGGAACTTTTCAAAAAACCAGCTCTGCAAATCTTGCAGCCCAAGATTGTGATGCCTGGACTGTGATTCATTACATTGTTGCTCCTCTTCCTGATTATTGCTATTCAAATACTGCATTACTGAGCCTGTTAGCTGATGTAGGTGCACCTTTAGACAACGTGAATGCTGTTGGTGAAACTCCTTTGCAGATGGCAATTAACTTAAAACGTGAAGTGATGGCTACTGCTTTACAGAAATTGTTGAACACTCCTGAGGACCAAAAGGTACCAGGCTTCTATGTATCGTTTTTTGTAAACGTTTTGGTTAATGTACAAGGTGTTGCTGTAAAGTAACTGGGCAATTTCTTATAAATCAGAAAAAAAAAGACTCACCTTGAAATAAATTTTATCTCCTTCAAAGTAATCACCAGAGGAGTCTATACGATTTTTCTATTTTTCCTTCAGATTATAAAAACACAGTTTATAGGCAAAACAGATAAAAAACATGCCAAAGTGAAACATAAAATTAGCAAAGCAACAACCTTGTGTTTGGCATAGATTTGGCTAAGCCTCAGGGGGTGGGGAAGAAAAAGGCAATAAATTGGGAGAATATGGGGGAGGAGAGGTTTTGTCTCTGCAGTTGAATGCTTAGCAAGGTATTATCATGCAGAGAATGTATGTAAGATATTATCATGTAAAAGAAATTATTGCCAGAATTGACAATCCCCTCTTTGTAGAAATATTGATTAATTGATTGATTTTCAGGAGCACATTCTCAGGATGGTACACTTTAACGAATTGTTCTGTCAAAATCTGCGGCACAAATAGAGCACGACTTTCCTCATTTTCAGTTTACCTACAGCTTTTTGTTTATCCAGAGCATATTGGAAAGTTGCTGAGTTGTTATACAAAAGTGAGTTTTTCTAAAGAACAAAATTTCTTCACATTTTCTCCATGTTTTGAAGTTGTAGGGTGTGCATGTTTGGTTCATCTTCAACTCTTCCATGCCCATATTTAAAGCAGTTTGTGCCACTCACACACTTGTATTTGTGATAAAGATGCATTATCATATGCTGTTTGAAATATCTCTAATGTTTAGATAGCAAATTTACCTAATTTTAACGAAATTTAATGTTTTTCCATCTCGGAGCAAATTTTTTTGTGCGATGTGTTCTCAGTAAATAAAATTGATTCAGCATTTTGATATATGAATGACAAAATAAGCAGGTTAAACTAGCTTTAATAAGAGTTGAGATATCATTTTTTCTAAACATACATTTATTATTTTTTTATTTTATCATTTGTTTTAAAGAGTGCACTTTTTTTTGTATTAGAAATATATAGGCATTTGAAAGAAAAATATAGGCATTTTGTTAATAAATTAATTATCTTAACTTTATTAATTTGTGGGAATTCTTTATGTAATCACGATAATAGTTAAATAAGCGTAATGTACTCTTTAGAGCAGTCTTCGTTTTAGGACTTTCTATAATTTCGGTAGCTCGTAATTTTCCAGGATCAGGTTGATGTCTCCCATCTCCTATTATATGTCCTAAATACTTTATCTCCGAACGTGCAAAAACACATTTGTTTACGTTCACCGTAAATCTGAGATCACTTAATGTAGTTAGCACAGCATCTAAATGCTTTAGATGTGAATTCCAATCTGGTGAAAAGATAGTAATGTCATCAATATAGGCTTTGCAAAAATCACTGTGTTTTCTTAAGGCATCGTTCATCACTCGCTGAAAAGTAGAAGCTGCATTTTTTAATCCAAAAGGCATCAATTTCCAACGGTATTGGGAACGATGTGTCTTGAATGATATTAAATCACGACTTTCTTCTTCCAAAGGTATTTCCCAGTAACCTTTCAAAACCTCCTAAACAACTGATAGTCCAATTTTATTGATTAGATCAGTCACGTTCTCCATAGGAAAATCAACAGGCGTGGTTACTTGGTTCGACAATCTGAAGTCAATACATAAATGCATACTGCCGTCTTTCTTGGCAACACATATGACTGGGTATGCTATTTCAGCTACGCTTGGCTCAATAAGACCTAAGCTCTCTAATTCTTCAATCTGTTTATCTACTGCGGGTTTCAACGATTCTGGAATCTTAGACATATAGCTTTTTCCTTTCAGCTCCATGTAACAACCGAATTCTATGTTCACCAACACTAGCTATTTGGATCTTACCAGAAAATAATGCAATGTGCTTCAGTAAAAGCTTGTTTAATTCTTCTTGTTTACTGGCATCTAAATGAATAATATCCACCTTGATGTCACTTCTAGGTGCTACACAGTCCCCTTTATTTGGAATTGGATGAATTTCCCCAAACTCAAAATCATCTTCAAATATTACGCCCACAGTTTGTGCTCGAACATGAAATTATCTTATTTTGTTTACATGAACATGTCTCACATTTCCATCTTGTAATTTAACCTTATAAGAATGAGGGTTCACTCTTTCAACAATTTCACCTGGACCTGTCCACCTAGCATATAACTTGCTGTTAGAGTCTGATATAAGTAAATATACTAGATCATAATTTTTAAATTCTTTCATATTTTTGCGACGGTTAAAATAATATGCGTAAGCTTCTTGTTTCTACGCAGTAGATAAAGAAGCGAGATCAGCGGCTTTCACTAAATTTATTTTTAATTCTTGTAGATAATCAACTGCTGAATTACTCAGATTAAGAGGTACTGGTATTTCACCGGACTACAATGATTTTAACACAGCTATGGGACCTCTAGCTTCACGACCGTACATAAGCTTAAATGGAGATACACCTGTAGTGTAATTTGGAACTTCACAATACGCAAAAAGTAGATAAGGTATATGCTTGTCCCAATTAATAGAATCTGTGCGAATTACATGATGTAACATTTGTTTAAATACACGATTCCATTTTTCCACTAAGCCATTTGATGCTATGTAACCAGGTGTCGAAAAACGAGGATGAGTCCCTAACCTTTTTTCGAATTCTTGAATTAATTGTGAGGTAAAATTAGTGCCTTGATCACTACAAATAATTTCTGGAATACCGGTTCTCGTAAAGATATCTAAAAAAGCATCACAAGTAGCTTTAGCGGAAAGACTTTTTAAAGGTATTACTTCTGGCCATTTTGAATGATTATCTGTCAAACATAGACAATATTTATTTTTCCTTCCTGAAGGCGGTGAAATTTCACCAATAATATCTATATTTACTGTATGAAAAGGATATGGCGCACGAACAATAGGAGTAATCGGAATTTTATCCGATTGTCTTTCCGGACTTTTTAACTGACATTTTTCGCATGTTCTACAATAATTTTCTACGTCTTTGGATATGTTCGGCCAATAAAATGAAAGCTTAATTCTTTCTTTAGTTTTCCGCATACCTAAATGATTTCCAAATATGGAATCATGAGCTAATTGAAGGACTTCGATATTTCTCGGGCAAAACTAACTGTTGTAAGTTTTCCCCACCAATTTTTTCTTTGTGAAATAATATTTCGTCCTGCAAAAAGAAATTATTCTTTCCTAATTCTGCGTCCTTAAAAGAATTTTTTACTGTTTGACAGTTTTTCTGATCCACCTTAAATTTATTCGATTCTGAATAATTGTTTTGCCTTTCTTCATCCTGATTCGCAACTGAGATGTATAAAAGATTTACATTGGCAGTTCAACGGCGCCAACCTCAAGTTGTTTTTCTTTATGAGTTTCATCTCGGGGGAGACTGTTGATTCATTCTCGCCTTCAAATATGCAATTCCACACATCTGGTGTAATTAAACATTGAACATTGAGTTTATCTGTCAATGCGAAAAGAGATTCTACACGTGAATATAGACAACTATTTGGTTTTTTGTAATAAATGGGAATAGTTGCTAACGTGGCCTCTATGACGTCGCCAAATGCAGAACTTAAAATGATTTTACCCTTACTTTCTACTTTTAAATCAGGAATTAAGGTAGTGTTTAAAATTGGTATTTCTGTACCCAAATCTTTTATAGCTTCCACTTGCTTCCCTGCAATGTAAATTGTAATCTTTTCCAAGGAATAAAAATTCATTTTTCCATCGGAACATTTGCGTTTTTGTAAAGGGTTAGAATTTACATTGGTAACAACCGCATTGTCCTTCGGTTTACTCGGAAGTGTTAACTTTCGGTTTTACCGGAAAATTATCGTTCTGTTTATTTGACCTATCAAATTTATTTCACCTGTTCGGGCAATCTTTAGCCAAATGTGAATTGCTACTACACACGTAACATTCTCCCGTTTTAAACGAATGTTTCTGTTCATTTATCACTGAATCTTTTCTTAACGCTGGTTAAATATATTTAGAGTTTTTGTTGCATAAATCACGAAAATTAGCCCGTTTTTCACCTCTTATGTCATCAAAAGATTTACCTTTTGCGATGAAATGAGTGTCTTATTCCTTCGCTAGTTCTTCCGGACGTAGCCAACTTTCACCTTGTCGAACTGCAACGTGGCAAGCTAAATCAGTATCCAATGTTTGAAAAAGTTTGTCAGAAATGATTAAGTCAATTAAAGTCTCGAAATCATTTACATTTCTACTTTTACAATAATGCATCCAACCTGATTTTAAACGAGAAGCGAACTGCAAATGAGTTTCCCCTATCAACCTTTTAAATTGGCGCTGGTTCATATTCCTTTAGGATTAAAGATTTAATTTTCTCATAGTCTTTTAAATCATCATCTTTAATATATACTAGAATATTTGAACATTTATCTTCTATCAGTTTAAATAAAATTTCAGACTTAAACTCATTTGGTATGTTCTTATGCTTAAAAGCTCTTTCTATTGAATCAAAAAATAAATTCTATGCTTCACCCTTTTTAGGCACTGAAATAGATAATGCCTGTACAGCTTTCAAAAACTTATCTAATGAAAGTGTATTTTCTACTTTGTTACCTGATTCGTTGTTACTTTCAATTTGTATCAAGCGTAATTTTGCAATTTCCTCTGATTTTTTCCTTTCTTCAACTGTAGTATTAAGGAATTCGATT
>KK113929.1:0-81255 GCA_000611955.2 Stegodyphus mimosarum
CACGAAATGGGTGGAGCTTTTCGCTCTACCCTCTGCTACTGCAAAGGAATGTGCCATTACATTTAATCGAAGAAGTATTCTTACGATATGGATTGCCTGGGAAACTAATAAGTGATAATGGAACTCAATTCGTTAGCTCTGTCATGCAGCAAGTGTGTTTTCTTCTTAACATTGGCCAAGTGTTCACTCCCGTGTATCACCCTCAAGCAAATCCAGTAGAGAGAAAGAACAGGGATTTGAAACCT
Organism: Stegodyphus mimosarum; assembly: GCA_000611955.2. NCBI lineage: Eukaryota > Metazoa > Arthropoda > Arachnida > Araneae > Eresidae > Stegodyphus > Stegodyphus mimosarum. The sequence goes on from KK113929.1 coordinate 246, forward strand.
AGATTAGCTATACTTGTGGGCGATAAGCCCCATTCTTGGGCAGAAAACCTCCCGACGATTCGTTTCGCAATGAATACTCATAAATGTGAAACTACCGGCCAAACTGCTGCATTCCTCCAATTTGGTAGAGAGCTACGTACGCCGGACGATGTTACACACGATCTTAGGCATGTTATCTCCAATGATAATTTTGTAGCAGAGATTACCCCTTATTTGAAGAGATTTGCCTCCACAGTTAACCAGGTAAAGGAATTAGTTGAAAAGAAACAAGATTACCGAAAACAATATGCTGATGCAAGTCGAAGACCTGGACACCAATTTAAACCTGGAGATCGGGTTTGGATTTCCAAGCATCCTGTGAGCAAATCTGCGGAACAGAAAACATCTAAGTTTATGCCTCGTCGAGATGGCCCTTATGTTATTATGACTCAACGCTCGCCGACTACCTATGAGGTTTCAAACTTAAGTGATCCACATACTTCATTAGGTGTTTATCATTCCTCGGCCTTAAGACCTTGTTTTGACTCGAATTCAACACCCCTTCAACCCCTTCGCAGAAGAGGACGTCCCAGAAAACATACTCCTGGTTCCTCCTCGGGACGATGTCGGAGCCAGAGGGGGAGGATGTAACAGATGGAGTGACTCATCCTTAAAAACCTGAACCTACAATGTATCTACTATGTTAACTTCACTGTTTGGAACGTTAAATTGTGGTTGCGCTGTGACATGGCCGAAGTTCCCTACATTTTATTTCATTCTTATGTGTTAAATCATTAATAAATTAGTGTTCGTCGTACTTAATGGTCTTCATTATATATATTATTAGCCCCGAGATTACTCTATAATGAATAAGAATAAATATATATGTGTATGTGTTAAAATATTTAATTTTAACCTTTCTTGTAATGTTTTCACTTTTAATTTAGAACACTGGACCCATTATATGTTACACAACGCATTTATTTAATTATTCTGTTGGAGCTCATGGTCACTATTTGCTATTTAATTGAACACTAGTTTTACAATATATATTGTGTTTATCATGTTGTCACAAACTTTACACATTCATGTTATTGAGAATTGTTTATCCAAATATTGACTTATCATTTGGTATTGAACTTAAAACATAAACACAAACTCTTAAGAATTAAAAGCTCCAACATAATTTATTTCTGAACATACAATTAAAAAATTTCTGGTTTGATTCTCGAAGTTTTCGTACGCTTTGTTCGCTGCTTTTGGTTCTGTTGAAATTTGGGTGCCAAATTTAGAGAAATATGTGAAGAAGACTGATAAAATAACTTTCCTATATTCAATACAAATTATTTTCTGCTGATCTTCGTGATGCTTCTTATTTTTAAAATATAAGCATACATTAAAGAGAACAAAATTTTCGTAAGAAAACGTGAAACGTTATTTCTATCACATTGTAAACGATAATGGCATTTTGTATACCGTTTTATTATTCTGTACACCAAAGAGTGCTTACAGTTAGACCGAGACTACCAAAAACCCGGGACCAGTGCTTTTCAGTTTTTGAAACAGATCGTAACTCCAGTAAAAAATGAAATAAACCTTGTGATGAACTTATATTAAATTGAAACTCCATTTGGCCTGGATTTTGTTATTTATGCAGCATTTATTTTAGTATTTATTAAGATTGGCATTGATATTAACTACCTTTGCTTTAGAATGTGCACCTCAAATCCTCCTCCCCCCCCACACACAAAAGAACCATGGTAGCTACTAGTGCAGAAAAAATACTCTAATTTGCAAACATCTCTTTAATTCCCTCTCCTAATCCTCAGTTATGATTATAACATGTAAGGTCATGACGACACACAGATATGATCATAAATGAAGGAGGGTCACTACGACCTAAAAGCGTCTATTTTAAAGCCTGATTTTATGCCTAACTTTTTTCGGAATGAGCAAAATACGTGAGAAACCTTTGCGTTATCGAAAATATAGATCTCAGACAGAAATGCAGTCTCATTAGGTGCTGGGCATTTTTAAAGGCTGTACCCATCCAGTTAAAAATGTTTTTTAAATGTGTTAGAAATCAAAGGAAAGGAGTAGTTAGATCGCGAACTAATACTTCAAAATATTTTTCTTGTATTACAGTATATCCCGCTGTCACTGATTTACATATTTACATGGCGTTGTGTTTGATTACTGCATTTAATTTATTTTTATATCTATTTATCATTGATTTGGTTTATTTATTACTATTTTATTTATCATTTCATATTTTATTTAATTTTTATAACTTATTATATTCTACTCATTCATTTTTGTTATCGGTTTCTGGTAGTGCTGCACAATGCAAGGTTACATATAAATATATATATATATATATACCCACACACACACACATACTGGTTACAAAAATTAAGGAAAAGTCACAAACTCGTTCAAAAATAAGTCAATCCGTATAAAATTTGAATATGTTATCAAATAAGAATTGCTGAGTAAATCTGCAGTATGCAAATTAGCGGTGCTGCTATCGAAATACGTCATCTGCGAGAAGCATAAAATTGCATGTTTCAGAGCAAACCTTCAAGTTTCGCTGTGACTCTGAGATAAACAATTTGGGATAGCCCATTTCTAACAATGACATCCAGACATCATTTGCCCGAAGAACTGCAGAGGAGAGCTATTGGGATGCTAGAGGCAGGACAAAGTCAGACAGTAGTGGCCAGATGGCTAAATCTGAGTCCTTCTGTGGTTCATAGACTTTGGCAACAACTTCTAACCACAGATTTGGCATGTAGGAGGTTCAGCCAAGTTTGGCAAACCGCTACGACGAGCGCTGATGATCGATATTTGTTGTTATGCCCACGAAGGAAGAGAAGCTCAAATTCTCCCTTGCTGCAGCCACTATAAGGCTGATGTCAACATTAATCGTGCGTAGAAGGCTTCACGAACGAGGTCTGTACGCAAGGCGACCAGACATTTGCGTGCCGCTTACGTCACGTCATAGAAGAGAACGTTTGAGGGGGCACGTCAACATGTCCACTGGACAGCTGATCAATGGAGGGCTGTTCTCTTTACGGATAAGTCCAGGTTTAGCCTGCGATAGTAGGCGTTATTTGATTTGAAGAGAGCTTGGAATCCGTTATCATCCATGAAATATCCATGAAAAAGGTACATACGGAGGAGGCAATGTCTGCGTTTGGGGTGGTATTTCTTTGGGTGGACGCACAGACGTCCATGTCTTTCCACAGGAACCATTAATGCTCAGGCCTATAAAGACGACATCCTTGATGGATGTTTATATGCGCCTTTATACCGGGGCAATAGGTGATAATTTCCTGCTGCAGCATGACACGAGCGCACAGGGTCATCATGATGATTATCTTCAGTAGCAAGCAATTCAGCGCATAGAGTGGTCTGCTGGATCCCCCTACCTGATACCTATCGAACATGTTTGGGATACTTTAGGAAGACGTATAGCTGCTCCCAATCCTCATCTTCAGACCGCTGCCAGACTTGCAACTGCTTTGTAACAGCAATCGCTGTCACTTCCCAAAGAGCTGATTGACTGCATAATTGAAGGCATCGCATATCGCTTTATGTGTTATATTGGTTCTAGGAGATTATACTTCATATTGAAGGTAATTTTCCTATATCAAACTGACACATCCGATCTGTTCTTTTTATACATATGCATCTATAATACCATAATTTTCTGGTAATTTTTTCACATCGTTTTAGACCTTACTGAGTGTTGTATACTATGGGTCACTTTCATTAAATTATACATGTATCTTTTTGAATAATCGTCATTTCGCATCGAGAAACGGTATAATCACAGAGGCTCTGGGTTGAGGTTTTAAGCACCTAACAAAAAAAAAGATACTTAAAAATGTTTCTTTGAAAGGGAGTACATAGAATACTTTTGTTCACGGAAAATATGAATTTTATTTGTAAAATAAAAAAAAATCATGCTTTGGGGAAAAGCAATTTTAAAAATTATAAGTAATGGCGCAACTTAGCAATCTCTTTGTAGAAAATTTTTGTTTGCATTCTCATTTGTAAAAATGTCTCGTTTGTAGAATACTGCCACGTGAAGGCATTTCTTCTGACTTCACGTGGCAGTGACACTTCTAACTTCAAGTTATTTGAACTCTTCATCAGACAGCTAAAATTTTGTTATACTCAGGTATTATATCCACAGTTATTCTAATTAAAGATAATTAAGGTATTATTGCCACAATTATTTTAATAGTACCAGTTTCTTATAAGGAACGTATCTTCAAAGTGGCATACTACATAGATGTATTGGAATATACCATAATACTTAAACATGTTAGTTTTAATTCAAGAAAATATTTTTATTCGATTAATAAAATGACAAAGAACATTTATAAAACAATTACTCATTTGATCTTACATTCTTAGCACAGAAAATGTAAAAGTTCAAATAACATTTACTTGTTTTAGAATTATTACATGCATTTTCAAATACCTCACTAATAGGTGAAAAAAAATTAAATATGGAAACTTTTTACACCTCGAATCTATTTTCAACCACTGAACTGAGTTTCAGTGTAAATGCCACGATATTAATTTTATGATTTTATTTTTAAAAAACATTGTTTATTTTAAAATTAGCCCCTCCAAAAAAGCAGTCTTGGTTTGGCCTTGCGTAAAACTCTATAAAATATCGATGGTGATCAGAAACAGACCTCTCTTCTTCAGTAACAAAAACACTCAAGTGGAAGAGAACCGCGTCAATCGTTTACAGTTTAATTTAAATTCTACGCCAAACTAGGTGTTTTTTGGAGGGAGGCTTATATTTTTAATATTGCTTCGTCATATTTCTGTTCCATACGATAATGTTGTATAATTCACCTTAGTTTAAATCTAAATTTAGTGTGTCGTTTCTTTAATTTAATGGACACAGTTTATATAATAATTTAAATTTTGTTATCATTCCATTTGAAATTGACAGCAAACTTTGGCACTTCTCTTAATTTTAAATACAATGTACATACGTCATATGCTCACGATCTTATGATCGTTGCTTAGAAAAATTAATGAAATAATAATATTAAAGATAGTAAAACATATTGACTTAACCAAGAATATGACATAACCAAGAATATTAATGGTTAAAATTTATTATAATTTTTTTTGCTTCCACCCCTCTTTTTGTGTTATTATTATCGGATTTAATATTACCTCTTTCTCATGTAGCTAATTGTCAGGTCAAATAGGAAAAAAATAAATAGCAAATATCTTGCTATTGTTTGCAAATAATTTGTATCACCGAGTCAGAACATCAAACTCCCTTAAATTACATACTAGTTAAAGAGTTTGATTTAATTACAGCTATGTCCAAAGAAATAATTCTGTAAGTATCATCCAAATTATTCGAGTGTTTCCGTATCAGTACTTTTCTTTAAACTATCCCAAAAATGTATTACACAAAAAGTAAATAAATAACATTTAAACTCTTAAACACGAAAATTTGTAAAACGTGTTATTTTTTCCGTTCAACTCATTCAACGAAATTTCTCATCAAATTACTGCTGCCGTTATCCGAATTGTACAGGAAAATATAGGCAGAGGAAATCATTAAAACAGCGAGGAAGTGAAACCATTTTAACGATGCACAATGGATTATCAATCAAAACAGTTGTCAAATTGGTTGGCTGTTCTCCCCCCCTCAAAAAAAGTTTCACAACAATATGACAAAACTCCAGCTTTTATCTGGTCCTCGTTGATCACCTGTTGTCTCAGCTCGGAAGAAAGACGCCTCCCCGTGATTCTGTTTCGATTAATGATATTACAAAGGAAGACCGTTACTCTTTGCTGACAATTGACGACACCTTAGACAAGCTTGGAGGAAATAAATAGTTTTCTTCTTTGGATTTAAAGAGTGGCTGTTGGCATGAGGAAATAGATCCCCAAAATCGGGAAAAACTGCGCTTTACTACCTGTCAAGAGTTCTCGCAGTACAAAATGATGTCTTTTGGATAACGCAATGCTCTAGGAACATCTGAACTTTTAATGAAGACAGTACACACGGCTACTATAAAAAATTCATTCACTTTTCAAACTTCTATACATTCAAAAAGTATTACAACTGCAAATATGACTGATATATGAAAATAACCGCAAAATCACTAAGATTTCTGCTTACTCTGATAATGTTCTAGGACCCCATCCCCATGTACACTTTCAGGATTTATTTGAACTTATCCATCCCATCCATTTTGTAGCCCATCCATTTTATGGCGTCATCCTATTAATGGGCATGATTGCTGTATTAATCCGTTCCCGGAGCTCCTAATATTTTGGTAATCCGGGTACATAAACAAGGTACTTAATTTGCCCCCCCCCCAAAGTCACAAAGCGTTAAATCAGGTGACCCGGGGGACAAGGCAATAGAGGGATACCTTTGTTCTCTTAGCCCCTCTCAGCATGTTTTGGTGAGAACTGCTCACCAAAATGCCCGATCCAGCGATGCGGATGCTCATTGTTTAAGTATCGATGAACTTGAACAGTGAGGTTATGTTCAGTCTTTCTGAAAGACAAAATCCCTGGAATCAACAGCCAGTTGGGGAACAACAATAATTACAACATATCCCGGTACCTTGCACCAGTCAGTCTTGTTGAATACAAACTTAGTGAACTTGAAGTTATTTTTAAACACCAATTATATTTATACTTGTAATATTTTTGAATGTATATCATTTTGAAAATGGTCATATGAAGCAAGTCTTGTATATCTCGATAATATTATTATAGTAACACATACTGTAGTATAGAAGGGCATTTGGAAAAAGCAGTACAGAAGCTCATAAGCTAATTTAAAGCTCATTTCTTCGTAAGTAAATTATTTCACTAAGATGTTAGCTATCTTTGTCATATCTATGCCGAAACCTTGTGCACAGATTCTTACAGAATCAAAGCTATTCGTGATTGGTGTCGCCCTCAAGACTTTCACGAGTTCGGCTTCTGCATTTATTACCGAAAATTTATTAAAGGTTTCTCTAAAATCACAAGATCTAAAAGAAAAAAAAACGTTTTCGTGGACTGGTGAGTGTGAAGAAGCATTTAGAGCACTGAAGATCGCTAGTATAAATTCACAAACGCTTATTTCCATCTTGCATGTAACTTTATTTTAAATAGAAAAGTCAGCAATAAAGGAAATGGAGTTGCTCTTTTACAAGAATTTGATGATCAAGAATACGTCATTGCTATTTTAAATAAAAGCTTCTCAAAGCAGAAAAGAAATTACCGTGTCACCACAAAAGAACTGTTCACAATTGTGAGGGCAATAAAATACTTTCATCATTATTTTTACGACCGCAAATTGCCCATCGAACTATGCTTCATTAATTCCTTAGCCTTAGTTCCAAAAACCCAGACAGTCAAGAGGCTAAATGGATACAATGTCGACAAGAATATGACATGAAAATTCGACCTAGCAAAAGGAAGTTCGCATGGGAATGCTAATGCATTCTAAGACCTTGCGTAGAAAACGGAAAACAGTGTTCGAAATCAGAGGGAAAATATATCTTTCAGTAATTAACATAGACTACATAGCATCAGAGAACGGTGCCTGCAGCAGTGAAGAACAGAGCATTGTCCAAATGAGAAACTCTTCAATGAGCCCATTAATGAAACTGATGGAAACAACGAATTTAAAGTCCAGTTGGCAAGTAATGGCACCCCTTAGTCCAAAGATGTAAAGGTGGCTTTGTGGGGAAGCTGACGATAGAGTTTCAAATGACAGCTCATGTTATCACGATCTCGAGCCTATACCTGTTCTGCCAGAGCTTCACAGTAGCCCCACTAAAGGTCATTTTAGTGTAACAAAGATATTTCATAACGTTTGCTAACATTTCTTCTTGGATAAAGCCAAAGCAGATGCAGAAAAGTCGTGCAAATCCTATGATGCGTGTGGAAGTCAAAACGATCCACAATCACAAACACGAGGAAGATTACCGTGCTACAGCGTAGGAGTACCATTCAAAAGAATTGCTCTGGATATTCTCGAACCTTTACCTCGTACAATTAAAGGTAACAAGTATATCCTAGTTGTCATGGTATTTAGTAATTGGTCGGAAGCTTATGGCATCACTGATCAAGAAGTTTCAACCGCCACAGAAGTTCTAGTAGGATACTGGGTTTCCCAAATTGGAATGCCTTTTCTTATTCACTGGACCAATGAAAAAACTTCACGTGCCATATTTAAAAGATTATAAGTAGAATTCTCCGTATGGGAAAGCCTCAAACCACTCCTTTACATCAGCAGTCGGATGGCACAGCAAAGATTTAATCTAAAAATACTAAACGATTTCTCTCTTTTCGTACCCCGGAACCAGCAGAACAGAAGCTGCCATAATTCTTTCTAGGAGTGCTGTTCATGAGAACACTGGATTTTATCCATCATGAATGGTTTTCAGCCGTGATATTTGTTGTGTGACTTGCTCTTCGAAAGATCGCCAGACACGCTTTCTTCACCTGAGCAGTACCTGAAGAATATACTTCATCCGTTCTCCAAGTTTATCAGTTCACCAAGGAATGCTCCTCGAAAAACCACTCGACACACCTTCTTCCCCTTAGGAGTACCTGAAAAAATATCTAGACGCGTTTAAAAGACGTTTATCGCTTGCTAGGAAAGGATCAACACAACGACTCGGAGGATGAGCACGAGATACAATGGCAAGTCGACGGCGAAGGGATTCACAGAATGATATCAAATCTAGTTGTGGAATCCCTACGCGTCGTCGAGGGATTTCATCCAAGTATCCTAGGAATTGCCTTTCCGTGTGATTAAGAAACTGAACGGCGTAACGGTATACAAAAGAACTCCTTTACTAAACCTAAAGTCGTACACTACTTATAGACTTGGATCTTACTGTGGCTATAGAGTTTAGTTCTTCATCGTCTTGGAGATTTCCCTATCTGGAACATACAGCTATTTAGGAGGAACCGATATTGTTCATGTATGCGTATATATTTAAATTAATTTAATTGATTAATTGTCTCTATGTTGTTGCTGTAACGATGTGTAGTTTCTTTAGGTATTTGTTACTTTTAGGATGATAGTTTTAGCATTTATTTTGCATGTAGCTAAATTGTGGGCACAAGTTTTACACATTAGGGTTTGTTTCCTTTATAAAATGGACGATCTGATAATTCCAATAACGCTCGAATTATAAAAACAACTCAAGCAAAATATAAGATATCGGCAAAAAACTTTTGTCGTCAGTTTGACTAAATTTGGCGATTTTTCGCCAACCTGTTGACCTTTTTGAAGATTCAGAAAAACATGCTCTCGAAGTCCTACGACCAACTTTTCCCAAAATTTTTAAAGCCTGTAGTACACTATATAAATAGGTTCTCAGAGCTAGAACGAGTTAGTTTTTAATCAGCTGTGAGAGTAGCGGTCCAAACAGAGTTTGAAGAATTACATTTTAGAATTGCGTTTACTCTACAAGTGATTTTGGGAATTTAAGCTTTTTCATGTGTGTTAAGGAGAAATTGCTCAATATCCGCGTTTTCCTTGACCTGTTTATAGCTACTTATTTTGCTGCGAGTCATTATTTTTCATAATAAATTGCCAATTTCTTCTTGCTCATCTGGAGTGATTACTCAAAGAGACAAAGTAGACCACGTTTTTACTTTGTATGATTTGCTTGGATCAAGAGACCTTCATAAATATTATATATATTATTTTTTCTTTGATATTATTTTTTCAAAATGAAAACATGTGTTATAAAGGAAATATTCACGCTAGTGAGAATATTTAGCAGATGAAATTATATAAATCTCCCTATGTTATTAAAAGCCTAGAACGCGAATCTACTCTTATTTATTCCAAAGTATAAATTGAAAAAATATACTAAAGCAGTCCGGCAGTTTTGCAATAAATTAAATAGATTCATATTTTTTATTCACCTTTATGAGTTTTTAAATCAATTTTATGAACACTAAAATTACGAAATGGACAAACAATTTTGTGAAATGCAGCAAGAGTCTAAAATAAGTAATCAAATAATAAAATATAGAAAGATTTTTATTCAATGAAAAATGAGGTGGTGCGAATATAAAAATACTAAGAACACAACGAAAACAACTAGAACACAGAATTCAAAGTAATACACAATTATGAAGCAAGGAAGTTGAATGTTTTGGACTTAGCACCGCTCGTATAGCTTCTTCAAATACCTAAAGAAAAAAAATTCAATTAATATTTAAATTAATGTACCATAAATAATTCATAAGCAAAACACACATATTGTTCATTCAGAAATTTTAACTATAAATGAAAGACCTCCAAGTTATATCAAAAAAATATATCTACAGGTACAGAGATCAAAAGAATTGTTCAGTTGTTTATATAGAACATCGCAATGAATCATTATAAAATCTTATATTATTTGCTTGCTCCATACTAATAGAAATTGCCATAAGGTAAATTTCACGCGGATTTTTTATGGCAATGTCACATGTAGGCTTTCTTTTTTGAGTTCTGCCACTTTCTCCCCTTTTACAGTTAACCGCTGCTCTGGATGTTCGCACATTTAGCTACTATTAAGGTGCTACTGCAAGCATCTAGATATAGTTGTACAGCAAAGAGTAGCAAGGAATCACAAGTTAGAATTCTCACAGTTTATGTCCGTGTAGTCAAAGGATTCAGTTGGTTGCTACCAAGAGTCGAATTTGACATTGCGCCTGCAGCGGTAAGCTACATTAAATCTGCTAAAATAATAATATAATAGTTTGATCAATAAATATAATAGTTTGATTTCCCTTGTTTGTCATTTTGTATGAGTTAACCTGTGCTGGAGATAGACACCCACACATGTTAAATATCATTGCAAAGATAAATCGCCAACAACAGCGCAATTACCTTCGTTATTTGTAAGTTAATACGCTAAGTAAATTTCGCTGAGACAAGATATAATATTTCAGAACCAACCTGAAATTAGTTCCTTCAAGTGATGTTGCGTTTTATGAGCCACAAGGTGATGCAATTAATGCTGGCATGTTTACGGGGCTGTATAACTGTAACTGGTAAACACAACACAAAATACATAATTCAAATGATGCATCCAGGAATCTGTGGTATTTGAAAAAAAAAAAAAAAAAGACAGAGGCGTGGTCTGTCTCGGGTGATACATTTTTTGGGCGGAACTTTTCACGTGAGATGATTTTATTCTTGAGCAATTTAGTCATGCTATGCAATAATTTCTTTACTTACATAAAAGTTTGTTTTTAGTAATTATACTTACAACTATAATAAATATAAACAGCTACTTTCTTCTGCACAATACATTTCAAATTACTAAAGTAGTTAAAATAAATTGCTTAAGTATTGCTTAACTGCTTATCTCAAAAATACGCCGCAAAGATAGTACATATTGCGGAAACTGAACTTTTCGTTTCACCTGAAACTCCTGATTCATTAACAGTTTTTTAAAATCTATTATATTTTGTCATCTAGCGGTTCATTCTCAAAACCACTGAAAAATACATTTTGTAGTGTTTACGCATTTTTAATCCAGTTTTAACAGCCTATGTTTTACATGCTAAAGCCCTATTGTCTAACACAGCCGGCTCTAGTTGCATGTAGCTCATGAACATTTGAAATGCCACTACTGGTTCAGAAAGTGTTTTAAATTTAATTTTTAGTTAGTTGAGTCGATAAAAAAGCAAATACTTTTTGTATCAAAATCCTGTATGTCCTTTTTTGCATGAATATTGCCAGATTTTGGATCTCTATAGGCTCATAAATACACGGTCTCTTGCCTTTCTTTTGACAATTTTTGTTCGCACTATTAAGCATTGAAACACAAAGCAATTTGATAGAGACAAGGAACTATAGGAACATGCTACAGTTACTCTGACGTTTTCAAAAAAGGAAAAATATACTGACCAATATACTGGAAAAAGCCTTTGTTTTAAGCTACAAATTATCCATTATATTGGTTATGTCGGATCCAAATGATTTCCATGTTTTATCCCAAATTTCGGCCCCACATACCAACGTAATTCTTTCCATCTACACATGTGCGGTCTTAAAGTTACTCATGAGCACATCAGCAAATAAATCAGTTTGTGCATTCATTTCGTCCACTTCGGACGAAAAGCAATGCGCCAATTCAAAGTGAACTTTCCTAATTTGCATTCCTACACATTTAGTGTGTTAAATTTCATATTAATAACCGTCCACTCTTAAATGTATTGCCTACATATTCTTCAAACAGAATGAATGATGATGCAAGAAATGCAAGAAATATTCTTCAAACAGAATGAATTTATCTTATCGAATATATTTAATTTATTCAAACATAACTTTTAATATTAGGAATAGCTATAATCAGATCATTCACAAAATATATTCTGAACCTTACACTTTCAAAATTAAAGAAACGCAAGCATTGAGATAAGAAAATACTAGATTCATTGTAACACTTTCAGTTATTCCCAGCTCAATAAAAAATTATGCACTTGAATTCATTTAATCCACAGGTGTTAGCAAATGCATAATATTTGAGGCTAATTGTAGCCCAGGTCTTTTTCTCCATATGAAGAACGATACTATGCTATGAGCATTAATCCGAATATTAGTGCCTGATACGTTTTGCCAAAGTGAAATTTGATGATTAAATAAACTTATACAATGAAAGCACTACGAGGTTTTCTACTAAAATGATAGCAGCATTTATAGGTCATACATTTATAACTGTGAAACAAATGCAAAATAAACGTGAATAACAACATGCGCTCATATGCACAGTTTCAAAGACTCAGCGTCACAAAAGCAATAGAAGCTCGCTGGTTCATTTTTTAAACCTCTCCTTGGTGATACTGATATGCACTTACGAATTCTGCGAACTGGTGCCAAAGTTGGTGTGGGAGAATTTAAAAGAGGCAAAAGTTTTAGCAACACCAAGCAACAAAACTAAGGAACGACAAAATCCTTAGAATTCTGAGGCGGCAAAATTTTTTGAACAGAGCGCTTGGTAACAGAATTTCCGACCCGCAGAGGCCCGCAAAATGTCTTGTGTCGGCCCTGGATAAGCCTTAAGTGTGTGTGAGAGTTTATTTATTCAGGACTCAGATAAGCCTTAGGCACATGCGAGAAATAGTCGTAAGTATAATAAAGAACTGAAGTAACATAAATTCAGGCTTAACTTCGTCTACGTGCGGTAGAAGCAAGACAAAATTTACCGAAACAATAAATATTTAGTCGCCAGTCTTACGATACATTAACAGACGCTAGCTAAAGCTTTATGACGATAGCCGCGAATTTGAAGATTTTCAGAATATCGCAAACAAAAAAAAAAACTCTCTAATTAATATAATTAATCTCTACTTAATAGTGAATAATAGTGAAGAAATGTGGAGAAGCGTTAATAAATGATGTTATAACAGAAGCTACGGTGAAATCTGTAGTAAAGGCACAAAATATCGCTACCTACCGATAGTAAAAAAAAACGTTGTTGAGAAACGAATAAATTCAGATTGAAAATTTAGTTGGAATTCTCACCGCGGCAATTAAACGCCTTGAACATTGCAGTTTCGTAACTAACCAAAAAATTACATTTATCTATTGAATTAAAGAGAAAGTAAGGCGAATTAAAGAGAAAGTAAGGCAAATTAAACAATTTACATTACAAAAAATGTTTAAGAAAGAAAACAAATAAATATCGAGGTTTTTTATTTTAATTTTGATTTTCTCAAAGTCACAAATGCTTCATTGTTTTCACAAATGCTTCATTGTATTTTTCTCAAAGTCTCAAATGCTTCATTGTTTTGTTTCTTCATCATAATTTTTGTTTTAAACTTTCTACAGGCCATCTTACTAGATTTAAACTGATGATCCAATATCCGAAAAGATCCCAAATCCAGAATCGGAAGTCACCACGAGAAGTCACCACGAGTCCAAATCTCACACTTTGTATTGAATATTTAATCATTCATATTCGGTTAAAATATATATATCGGTTACTTCACGTATTGCATAAAACATAACGTACATTTCTGATAATTAGATTCATAATAAAGTATTTTTCAAGTACACGAAAAAGGGAAAAGAAATCTTATTATTTTATAAATGATGTAAAAGTATAATAATGACATCTATATCACTAATATAAAATTATTACATAAATAATTACTTAATATAAAAATTATTACATTTTACGTATAATAATAAAGTAACTTAAATTATTATACGTTATACGTGAAAACATTAATAATTTTTATATTAAGAGTGTTAATTCTAGAACTAATAAAGCATTTGCTTTCAGAGGAAAAATTAGAAAATAAATTTTGGTAAATCCTTCAAGAGATCGAGCTAGCTAGATAAAGAAGGACGAGATCTAAATGAGGAAAACTCACAAACAATAGGATATCGGAAATATGATCAAATGCATATAAACGATAGATTAGACTCCTCTTGTTTTCAAGACTCTCAGAATACAAGACTATAGTGACTTCTTAACAGGATAAAATATGCCAGCAGATTTAATTAATGCTAACTAATGAAGTAAAAAAGTACATCATTCTATAGCTTACAATAACAAATCACTTATATCCAAGGTGAAAAAGATATTTTGTCATTTTACAGAAATCATTTGGAAATTATGATCAGAAATAAATGTCGCATTATAAATTAAGTTTGTTAAAATAACAACCAAACAGTTCACAGCGTATGTTACTTAGGAAACAAAATGCTGAGTAAGTAAGTAGCTGTCATTATTTTTTGGACATGTGATTTCCATACTTAATTTCATTGGCTATCGCCAAAGTTTCCGGCAATCTCCAGCATATCCCACCATGGTCATTAACAGGACTACTCGCACATAACTTGATGAACGCGCCGAAGACAAGTATTAGCGAGCCGATGATACGTTTCCCTGAGTAGATGGACTGGTGCAGAAGCTGCAAGATGTCAAGAATGCTTATTCGGAGATGTGTCTCTTCGAGTACAGGGCCTTCACAAAGCATGTTTATAAACATGAAAGGGTATTATCTTCGCTCATTCCGTAAATAAGTCCATAGTCACTGCTCATTTGTATATATTTGGCGCTTCACAACTTATTTTGTAAATCATATAATTTTGAACCGTATATTTCTGCCATATGATGGATAATTGTTTGATCTAAGCCATGGGTAAGAATATCATCTGTTAATTTCTTCTACGTTTTTTTAATAAATGGTTTCATTAAGTAAGAGAATGTAAAGATTTCGTTTTACTCCAGAAATACAAATTTTAGTCAAACCTAGCTGGAACTTTCTCCATGTCCCGTACTCCCTTTGTTGATCGAAGAGTGTACATGCATATAAAATAGCCAATTAAAAAATTCCTTAATTTTAAGATAATACAAATAGTACATTGAGTAACTTGTGGTTTGCAGAGAATGATCATTTCTGAATAAAACACTTAAATTGAAGTTTATGTATGTATAACAAGGTAAGAAAACCTACTTCTTTTACTCCACTGGCTTCTTTAGCAGAGCATTCAACGTACTTTGCGGCCTTGATTTTGGCAGCCATCTTTTTACCTTGAGTTTTGCTAATAAAGTTTTCTTTTGATTGATTGTCTGCACTGTCCCTCAAATCTGTTTTTGTACCTTTCAAAAGAAAAAAAATTACAGAACTAATAAAAAATTACAGAACTAATAAAACATTACAGAACTAATAAAACATTACAGAACACAGGTTATGTATACTATATTACCATAAATATCTTTTTTAATATGCCTTAAACTCTATTCAGTTAAGATACTTTTCTCTCATTGTATTTCGTACTTATTTTTGAAATAATTAAAAATGTCCTCCTTTTTTAATTTGTACAGCCACTTATCCCTTTGAAGTATTATTTACATAAATTAGATGCTTTGAGTGCCTTTCACTCATGAGGCCTTCAAAAATATTTCAGCACTAATTATGCCTTAATGAATGAATCTAGATTCATAGATTGGAATACAAGAAATGATCAAACAAATATTCGTAAATTAAAAAAATCTGATGTGTACACCACATGACTTCCTTGTATGGAATATTAAATTATACGCAATTTTCCTTAATTTCATTTAAACATATTGAATTAACAGTTAACGAATTTTAAATTAAATCTACTTCGTCGATAGCGCATAAACCACAACAGCATAAATACACTCTTTAACGTTCACTATATTTATTTACCATAGCCATACTTCGGCGCCAAACACAGACGATTTCAGAGACTATTCAGCGCCGCTTACTTAATGCGCATGCTCTACTAATTAATTCAGTTCTTACTTCGTGGTAAGGCAAAAATACATAAAAATTCAAAATATTTTCATTAAAAATTGAAAGATATAGCGAAACATAAAACACCAAGTACAATTAAAATAATTAAAAAAACAATTTTTACAATTTAAATTACAATTTGTACGCAAAAACAAGCTAATAACTTAAATGATAATTCCAGAATGAATCAAGCGTAATTTAATTCCCAATAATAAAAGTTATTCCCGTTACTTTGTTGTTGAGAAGCTTAGTTTCTCTCGATTGGCAACAAATCCACTATTCTGCTAAGCTTCAAATGTAAACAAATATGGGCGCTATCATAACCAAAAATTAGGCTTAGCCCCACTTAAAAAACTTTTTTTAATTGTTGATAATTCCACAATTATTGCATGCAGGTTAACTAAAGGCATAAAATCTTAACCGAAAGATAAGAACAACATAATTCAATCATTTTTAAAGCAAAAAATGCACAATTTACCAACATATAAGAATAAAGAAATTGAGCTCACCGAGCCGAGTAACAGAGTGGATATATATATACATATATTTATATACTTCTCGTGCGGCCGATTGTAACCAAAATGCGAGGTGCACATCTACATGTTATAGCAGTCCTGTATACAAAATTTCAGCGTTCTGAGGCTAGTTGTTTTTTAGTTATGCGAGATACATACATACGTACGTACGCACGTACATACGCCACGAAAACATCCCTTCAGAATCCATTTTAAATCAGTTTTACAATTTTTTTGGGGGAAAAAGAATCCTTTATTCTGTCTTTACGTTTACATATTACGCAAAAACATCGTTGAATTGCATTCGATAGCGGTCACAATGGATATTTTCGTTGAAATATGAGACTCGAAATTTTTCCCGATTACAATACTTCCTTTTTACTTCGTACAAGGAAGTAATAAATCAAATAAAGCACGCTTTCAGACTTTCCCCAGTTTTGATCACGTTTTAATAAAAAAAAATAATAATAATCTTTAAAAAAAATCAAACTTTTATATGGACCCGCAAAACAAACCTGTTACCGAATAAAATGTTCTGTTCAGCTCAAGAGTCAAATAATAAATATCCACCGTAATAGCATTAAAATTACCGGAAATAATATTAATTAAAATTTTGGATGTCCGTATATAAATAGTGTTAAAGGAACAGCTTACAAATAAGCTGCAAGGTTTTAAAAGCAATTTTTAAATGTATTTTTTTCTGTCGATGAACATGAAAGTACTCGTAAAGGCTTCACATTCTCAACTAAAGATATAATATAATTAGAAAAATGTACCTACACAATTCAATTTTTAAAGCTCCAACACATGTTTGACTCCTACCTTAGCTAGCTCGTTCTACAGATCTCTTACTAAAAGAAAACTTCTGGTCGATAGTTCCAGAGACACTAGCACGATAACACCCGCTAGCTAGTTCGACCGTCTCATCCGCGACCATGAACGCAAACACGCATGCACCATTCGGACTGAAATATTTTCCAAATAGGGTGGAAGGATGGAGACTTTCCCTAGCAAAATCCTCCAGCAAATTTCTTTCCGGAGAAGAGAAGATTTTCATGTGACCTTTCATGTCGCAGCAAGTAATAACATCCCTTTTGGACGAGTCTATGTGTTTTGGCAGAATGCCAGCCACGGTTGCGATTAAGACGGTCGAACTATATAACAATGAATTCTGGTGTAAAGCTAAAGCTGCATGGACTGCAATATCTCAAAATGCCATCCAGTGTCAATTCGACTCCATACCCAACTGTTTATTAGCTGTTACTGTTGCCAGAAGCTACTCAACGTACAGATTTCTGCATGCTCTGTACCTCAGAAATTACCTGAAATTTTCATCGCTTCATCTTCCCATTATAATGAATTTTTTAAATAAATGTAATTCTGCTAACTGCTTTCCTTCATTATGCAGCAGTTTAATGGCCAGCAGTGTTATAACATTTATCTTGTTCCATTGATTAAGTAAGCCTAAAAATGATTAAAATTAACGTAATTTTAATAAATAATAGTACACACAGATTCTGCGCAGATTTCAGCGTACAGAAAGAGTTTTTAGAATTATAAAACCTCTCTCCTAGTCTCCCATGAATTGTATATAATTTTCGAACATCCTAGTCATATTTAATCTAAGAAATGAAAGCGTATTTTTTACATACCTTCCCTGCTTTTAAAGTTTACTTCTAGTTTTGTTTTTTAACAAAATGATTATTGAAGTTTTTCTATTACAGGGAAGTTTTGAACACTCGGAACTTCAGGATGATAAAATGCTAGCGAGGGCTGAGTTACTTCAAACGATCGTTCTCTTTACTTTCGATAGCACATGCGAGTATCATCTACTAACCTCCATCTTAATTTTGACATCAGAGCATCCTGCAGGACGAAATTCGAGGGTCTTATATCCTTCTTGCCCCATTACCAAGCTTTTAAAAGGATTTTAACGGCAGGTCTCCATGCCTAAGTGACAGACACAAACAAAAATGCGCTGCCCGCAAACAAAATTATTCGAATCTCAACCTAGTAATAATTTGGAAAACAATCGTTCTCAACTTCTGAGGCAGCCTGCTCCATTCACACTCCCCAAGATGAATAGACATTATGCGACATTAATTATAATTCGTTTCATACTAAAATGATAACAATGAACTTTGAGGTATTTCATCAGCACTATCGTAATTTTTATAGACTCAAACATTTTTAGCCGCTCCCCCCCCCTTAAAATTCCTTTACTTGTAAAATAACAAATCTTCAAAAAAAAAAAAAAATCAGGATTAGTAAAATACAAGGTTTCAGCTCCAACAGCAAAAAATATTGCTTCCAAGTCCACAGATCTCGGTACGAAAGTATTCTTTTATTTGCATAATTACTTCAATCTGTTATATACAGAAGTGTTAAAGATGCTGATGAACTTTGTCTAATATCTGGATTACTCCCGGATTAGGAGGAATTAGAAATAATCATTAAAAATGGATAATAATAGATTTGGTGCATAATTTTGCTAACAAAACAATCGAAAATAACTTACCTACAAGAATGAATGGTGTATTTGGACAGTGGTGCCGCACCTCTGGATACCATTTCGTAGCAATATTTTCATATGAACGATTATTATCCACACTGAAGCATAGTAGAAAGCCGTCTGTCTGTGAAAATACAGTTATATCTTTACTTGTATATAATTAAAATCTTCACCTAAAATTTCATTTCATATTACAAGACAAAATAATTCCAAAGTGCTGATACTTGATTAAATAATTTTATATTTCTTTAGCCTGCCCTAACTGTCATATACTTACACCTGGATAAGATAGAGGTCTTAGCCTTTCATAATCTTCCTGTCCAGCCGTATCCCATAACGTTAAACTCACACGAACGCCGTCACATTCCACGCAGTCGCCATAATTGTCAAACCTGAAGCAAGTAAAGGAGAAACAAAGATACATTATATAGCTAATAATAAAGTATATACTTGAAAAATTATAAATATACGTATCTTCAAAGCATTCAATACAAGTAGGTCATATTATTAAAATAATTATTTCAGTGTTTTGTGGCCTGGTCATAAGATGTCAACTGAGTAATGTTTTGCATAAGAGCTATTATAACAAACCAGGCACACATAAACAGACAGTGAGCAAAATGATGAAAAGATAAAACGAGAGATATGTAACCACAAGAAACGGAATATAACAGAAGATCCTTATAATACGAAACGTTGAAAAGAAATCGCATTCTTCCTCCGTCGGTATCACTGCTGCTGATTACGAAATGTATATCCGCAAATAGTTTCATAGTATCGGTTACCATGAAAGAATTTCTGTCCACAAGCCATAATTTTGGAATGTAGAGGACTGGAAAGTTGTTTGGAAAGATTAATCACACTTTACACTCTTCGTGTTGGATGGTTTTCGCGGGGCTGTTGATGGAACTCTGCCCATTGTTTTCTGAGTGGAAGTACACACTTTGTACTCTGACATTCTGGCCGATTTGGCTTCAGCATAATATGGTATCGTTGCAAAAGGTACGCTATAATTTCGAATCGAACTCGCTGATACCTTGCATAGTATACATAAAACTGATTTCTTGACAACGAGTGAAACAGTTCGATTGGTAGCCTAAGCTTACTTTCTGGGAACACCTGTAACATGAACTGCAGCAACGGATATAAATTGGACTACTGAATCTGTTACTGTGGTGTCAGCAGAGGAGTCCTGAATGTTAATAATGGAACATCTAGCAATCTGATATTGAAAAGCCTATAATTAAATATTCCCAAACGAAGATTAGAGACCGAAATTTAATTTTGTCCGCCTCCCCAAAAAAGGGTATAACTGGCTATAGTTCAAAGTGAAAGTAGTCTATAAACAATAGGAATTCAAAATGTCCGTATGATGATGGAAATGATTGTATTGTGCTCAAAAGGCAAACGAAGAAAGTGGAGCATCAGAAAATATAACTTCAAAAATTTAAAACATGTTTACTGAAAATTCAGAGGTCGAACATAAACTTAATAGTGAAATGTTTAAATCTTTGTGCATGCAAAAATGAAATATCACTTCAGGAAACAGCTTCTGATGTTATACGCCGAACAGGGCAGACTGCTATAAAAAGTGCTGCTGTTTGACAAATACATTATTTTTCAAAAAGGAGGTTTTACACGCAGAATTTTACAGAATTCTTAAATAAAACTGAAATTAGTGAAATGACCTTGGAAGAATTGATAAAGAAATGATGTTGAATGAGGAACGTGAAGAGGGAATTTATGACGAAGCTGAAAATATTACAGAATCGGCATAAAATGATGAATTTAAAATTTTCAATTAAGGGAATGCATGGCAAATTAAAAACTTATTGAAATAAATTATTTATTCTTGAATTTAAAATATGAAAATTATATAAAATTTCTAACAATTAATTTTTTTGTTTTTTTGAGTTATCCTTTGCGCTAGCTTTCTCTGAGTTCAGAAGGCGATGCAAAGTTAACAGCTCTGATTTTTAATTGCAGCCCATGTGAGGACTACATTTTGCCTTAGCAGTTTGTTTCCCAGCTGCTCTGTTACAGACCATGAGCTGACAGAATTTAATAAGAAGTCTGAATCTGACTTGCAGTACTTGGATAATTACCAGATATCTATTAGATTTGGAAACAGAGCTTCGTAAATGAAGCGTATTTCGTTTTTTAAATGTAACTTATATAATCTATACAAAACGCCCATGTCATACCAAAGAAATATTAGTGAGCACTGCCCTAAATGCAATACTGCAAAGACATTGAGGACTCACCCAGGATGTACACCAACACCTACAAACCATCAACCATATGGAAAAGACATGCATTATGCAATGGATACCTGCACATGTTGAAATGGATGGAAACGAGGCAACCGATAAACTGGAGGCAGGAAATCTCAACAACTCACTCCTCATCACTCCTGAAGATTAATGCCATTCCCAGATGTCAACTCAAAGAGAAATCTATTAAGAAAAGACCATCAGATATGTGAGACTGATGCAAACAGAAAAATCACAAGGACCATTACTAGATTAAAATCCGCCATTTTGGAGGAATGAAAATGTTACCAGATCATATAGGACTTGTAGAAAATGCTCCGAAGCGGAGCTTTTTCCAGAACACATCTTCACCTGTCCGGCAATACTTAAAGCTCTGCAAAGCTTGGGGAAATTTCCTTTCCAGGGACAGCTGTATAGTGAAAAGATAGTGGAACTGGCAAAAGTAGTGATTTCCACGCATGAATCCATTTGACTTCTCAAAGGACACGACACCAACCAGCCAATCAAATATTAGTTATTATTAGATAATTTGCTTTGTCATTTATCACTTTCTTTTGCAGGAGCTAATTCATGATAATATTCTGCGTTATTTAAGCTAGGGCACTACATTTTATACAAATCAGCGCAAGAATTTAAGTTTACAGCTAATGAAATATTTCGGGATTTGCTATTACATACAGGAGTTATAAATGCAAGAATATTTTGGGACTTGCAATACACAAGAGTTACAAATGTCCTGAAATAGGTTAATTATAAAATGAAAAAACTATATAATTTAAATATTTTTAGAGCACATGAACGTTTATAATTTCAGAAAGTTTATAATTTTTTAAAGTTTGTATTGTACATTATGATACAACAAGTGCATCACCTGGACCTTGTGCGAATAATTTGTCCAGAAACCAAAAGACACACATGGTGCAACTTCTTAGGGTTAAAAGACAAATGCAAACATTTCACTTTCAATTGCTTTTTCACAACTCATTTGTCATTTCTCTTATTTTTCAACACAACTTTAAAAGAAAATTCAGTGAAACAGGATACGTGTTTTTATTTACGTGTGAATATTATTACCTAGGATGATAAAAGAAAATTAATTAAAAAAAAAGATCCTGTTCTGAAGTATGTAGACTATAACTTTAGAACATATTTTATTAACAACATTATTATAATAATGTTGCAATTTCTCATAAATTATCAATTTACTATATTTTAAATTACATTAGTTAGATATTTTATTAAAAATTAAACATTCAGTATTATGTATTGTAGGCTGTTAGAAAATCTTTTATTAATTACACTAATGCAGAGCGCGTTCTAAAATTATCAGTGCTATATATTACAAATTAAAAAACTTTTATTCATACCATGTAGAGATATTATTTAAACTAAAGTTTTAAATTATTAATCAATGCATTTATTAATTAAATTGCTCATTTTGTTTGAGTAATACAACAATACCGCCTTTTTGGAGCGATGGTAGAAAAGCCCAGCTGCCACAGCTTTGGGTTCGTGTTCGGGTTCGAACTCCAGAGAAGACGAAGATGTGTGTAAGTATATGGCATCTTTGAGGCATGATCCATATTGTCCAGCCTATCAAAATAATTGTGGTTGGGGAAGAGGAGGTAGGAGATCCTCGGATCCATTGTCCACGGGGCTCTCCGTCAAAAGTGGGGCGAAATTGGACAAAAATCGGACTGTCATCTTGTAAGGTGGCCAAGGCCAACGATAGATGCTTACTCATGTATCGAGATCCTTTAAGATCAAAGGGATAAAAAACAACATCACCACAAGTGAAATTTGAAATAAATTTAAAGTTCTTATATCACATCGAAAGACAACACTCTAGAACCTGGCTGTTTGTGAAGCGTGGAAGATGATTTTCTGTGTTTCATGCAATGACAATACTTGCTAAGTCCTGTGATACGTCCATCGCAATGTAACGCAACGGCACGAAAGTTAGACTTTTTAAAAAATCTGCTGGAATCATCTCATAATGATATCCTGATTATGAATACGATGCAAATTTTCAAAAGAAGAAAGCGGTATGAACAGCAAATACATCTACAACAAATGTCATACACTAAAATGGTACTAACATGAAAATCTCTAAATAAGTAGAGTCATTTTTTAACTTACACTGTAGGGACATATTCTCCTTCCGGAAAACTACCAGTTGTGTAGACTATTAATAAGCAGGTCTTTCCAACTGTTCCGTCACCAACGACAACCAGTTTTATCGGCCTATTGAGTTGGGACATCACACGTAACCTAAAAAAATGGATTAATTTATAACTATATATTAATAGTTACGTAAGTAGTTTTTTTTTGCTACACATTTAGCACTTAGCATTTAGCAACACTGAAAGTTGTTTTGTTATTATATATTTTATCATTACTATATATATTACTCCCAGAACCCACCTCCTTAGAATGCACTTCAGTCGGAAAGTCTAAAATTCTAAAATTTGGCTTTAACAGAGAGAAAAAAATTCACATTCTATTTTCGGTTAATGGGCATCTATTTCTCTTTAAAAAATTATAAATCTGATGGCCAAGGTATTGGTTCTTTGTAGCTGTTGCTAATTACCTGCAAATAAATTATTTCTGTTTAAATGCTGTATCAAGCCTTAATTTGTTTTAATTTTTTTAATAAGCGATGAATTGCTCTAAACTGCCAATCCAAAATCCTGAATTTCTCTCTTTACCCACATGAAATCTTAATGCAGTAACTGCTAAAAATTAAAAGCGCAAAAATTTTTTTTAATTTTTAATATTTTTATTGTGAGCAAATCCACAATTAAAGAGTAGTCATACTGAGTAAAAGCTTTCTTCAGGCACTTATGAAGTGGCATAAGGATAAATATGACCAAACAAATACTTAGTAAATAATAGCAAAATATTTATACAAAAGTCTTGGAACAAAAACCTTTAATTTTTATTTATTTATTTATCGAACACAAATTTCCTTCTTGTGTGAGAATTTTTTAAGCGGACGCAGTTAATTCATTATCCGACGCTTGATATCGTCCAACCACTAATTACTAAAAGCAAAAAGCCGCAGAAATGAGTTTCGCATAAAGTGTGGCTTCCACCCCCAAAAAAACAATTTGGGACTCCACCCGACGTAATTGCGTATAATGGTCTGCTCGGGACCAATACAATGAAAGTGGGAGAACACTCTAAAAAGGGCGGAAACACTTGCTCCTGAAACCATCCGTAGAAAGATCAACGCCTCCACAACGAAGATTACTGAAAGAAATAATCGGGAAGCCACGCACAAAAAAGCTAAATAAGTATCAAAGTACTCGTGGACAAACAAGAGCAGTAACACATCAACCATTGTTGGCCTGAAAAAAAAAGTGTGAATAAAAGCCTAAGCGCTCTTCTGTTGCCATTTAGAATGACACCTCAACCACTCACTAAAAAAAAAATATAAAGTAAAATACACACAAATAGAATGTACATTCATACAAAGAGAAAAAATACTAGTTTTTATTTTTCATCTACAACAGAATAAAGAACAATATATAGACAAAGAATTTAGAATTCCAATGAAACGTATGTTCTGAGTGTCCTTGGATACCAGCTTGGACAACTTTTTGACATATGGATGTGTTCTAATTACAAAGTTCATTTGGTTGCAAAGCTAGATAGATTGTGATTCATAAATATACATATCTATGTTGAAACAGTGCGCTAAACATTCTCTAAAATACTGCATAACAAACTGCACTTATCAAAATTAATGCACACAAAGAAATAATGTCGAATAATAAATACTTTTTTTTATTTAAAGATGAGTTATGGGAATAATTTTCAGCAGTTAAAAGTAGAAAAAATATTCTTTCAGACACATTTTATTTATTTATATCTTAGTACATTTATTTATTCACATTACATAAAATAATGAATGATTCTTTTTCTCCTAACGTTTACCAGTGGCTATCACCCCAGCGGCAGAGGCTCCCAACGGATTTCGTACTGACACTCTAAAATTTTAAGTATAGTCAATAATGATAGTGGAGTCGACTGCCGATTAGGCGAAGGCAATTGAAAGGCATAATTAAAATTCCATTCATTACAAAAAATTAATAAATAAAATTGTTAATTAATCATTTACTGTTATAAAGTAGCAGTAAATAAGAAATCATGTAGTAGTTACTTTATCATGCAGAAAGTAAGAAATCAATCTAAGAAATCTCTAATGTTGATATTGATATACAATATCAACATTAGAGAAAACATACAATAAAACTGCGATACATCTAATTATGGTTCAAAAATATTTGATTGCATTGAAGGAGAAAGTTCAAGCATAAACTTATTGAAAATACAAGGGTTAGATTAAGTTTTGAAATTTAAAATTCATCCCAGAGAAATATCACAAAATAAGTTACCTACTGACTGAGCCAAAATTATTAATTTTCCCTTCCATTTATCTAGTGGACGTATTCTTCAGTCAAATCAGTAATTTAGAACGGAAAACGTGAAACACGTTGAATACTTTTGAACGAAGTGATTTTAAGTAAAGTAATTTTACGTCAAATATTAAAAAAAAATTGCATCAATACGCCAAGCGCATATTGATCATCACTTCAGAGGAGGGACGCGATCAGCCTTTTATTTAGCTGTTAAATAATTAGTTTTAGTTTATGAATTAAAAAAAACTTTTATTCAAGTTTGAGTACTTACCAAACTTTCCTATAATTTATAATTAGAAATTATTAGAAAATTACCTAAATCTAAATAAATGTATAACATATATATATTCCTATGGGAAAAATAGTTTCGATATAAGAATATTTCGGATCCCAAACGACAAGTTTGTGATAAAGTGATGTTTTACTGTAATTTAAAAAGTGACTAGTTTTCGATTTCATTTCATAAGTATTATTTTGCTCCACCATTTCGATTTCGTAAAGATCAGTCTCAGCAGCGCTTTAACTGTCAACACAATAAATAATCCCTGTTAAGCTTCAAAAAAATTAAATACAGGGTTCAGGTCTATTGAAGGAAGGATCTGAAAATATTATTCAAATATGCATCATGTCCAATTTATAGCTTTATTCCTTTAAATAAAACTAGCAGCCTTGAGTGCTTTTTGACTGTAGTTAGTCCATAAGAAAATATCAGCAAAAAATGAAATCAACGTATTTTGAAGAAAGGGGTAATTTTCTCGACTTCGCTCTTTAATAGTATATACGCGATGTAGAATGGGCAATGAAGGCAGTCTTACAATTAATATGATACATATTTTGCGGAATATTTTAAAAGTCGTTCAAAATCACACGCATTGTTTCTCGACCGAGCCAAAGATTTCGCAATTTTGGGCAGGGATTTTGTTCATTCTCAGGTTATTAAACTAGAAACCTGTAAGAAGAGACTCACAGCAGAAACCATCTACGGCACGTTTGAAATTATGTGACCCCCACAAGGCGTCTACTGTCAGCGCACAGAACCCAACAAAAAGGCCTTTTTTGCTTATGTCCATTAAATATGATAACAACCTACATATTAATAAGTATGTAAATAATATTTTTAATGTAATAAACCTTAAATTCCCATTTACTTTCTTAGTACACTATTGTAAAGTACTTTCAGTTTTATATATCATTTGATGCAGTATTTGTACGGAAAAAAATCTTTGAAAGATTATGTTCCGACGCACGGTGAGAAGAAAGAAATACAAAAAACAAATTGATTAAAACAATTCATTCTTAAATTTCATTTACAACCAATTGAAAATACTGAAAGGATTTAAAAACTCTTACAAACTTATAACTATAGCCTTCCCGCGCTTGAATAACAAGTAAACTTAAGATGTTATGAAACAATTACGGAAGAAACAAGGGGGGGAAAGCCCCATATAATTCCTGCTTTATATCTTAATTACAGCATACGTAACATTTTCTTCAACAATCGCAATACAGCAACGCTGAAGACGTTCATCCTCTTCAAAATGCTGCATTGCGCAAAATGATATATATTACAATTAACTTATAGCAAACTCTTAAAAAAAAACAGGAATCAATTCTTATCAGCAAGAAGAGAAAAGTAACTTAATAAAAAATTTTGGTCTAACGTCATAGAAACTGATAATGATTGATCACGAAATTTAACTTTTCAACACTACGTGTGACAATCTAAGGATAATTGTCATACGTAGGGTGAAGCCAGGATAGATAATTTATTTGCTATTAAAGCAACTGATCAACTCATCAAAAACGATCTAAATGAATAGATTTAAAAGAAAACCATGACCCATATTTTTCCTTCATCATCACACATGACGAAATATTTTTAAATAATCTTAATGCAACTGACAATTATTTATCTAATACAGGAAAAAAAGATAAAATAATTACAGTAAATCCTTGCCGAAAGCATGCATGACGTCATTAACACATTACCCGGATGGCAAAATCGCGTTCCGCAAAAGTTAACTTTCTATGGAAAAAAATGTATTAGATCCAATATATATTAAGAAAGTAGGTATAATTTAAAGAAACTTAAATATTGTAATAGAGGGAAAAAAATCTGAAAGGTTTCAGATTTTAACGCTCGCCCAAAAGAGTTCGTTAATGTTTTTTTAAGCTCTGCTGTTACACTCATTCGTCCTAACTTCTCTTTTGGGGTATGTCTCTTTAGGCTTCATTATTAAGTGTACTTTTCTTCGCGCTTACGCCATATACAAATCAACAGCCAAATTACAAAAATAAAAATCTGAAAGCTTTCAAATTTTAAATTAAGCCCAA
This sequence comes from Stegodyphus mimosarum, assembly GCA_000611955.2. NCBI lineage: Eukaryota > Metazoa > Arthropoda > Arachnida > Araneae > Eresidae > Stegodyphus > Stegodyphus mimosarum. The sequence goes on from KK113929.1 coordinate 28,573, forward strand.
AGGGCCGTTTTTTAACGTTTTGAGTGTAACCTTTAGTTATTAAATATCATGTTCTTCGCACTTAAACCATAAAATTCGATTCAACAGCAATATCACAAAATATTAAAAAGAGCATACCTTTAGAATTTCCGATACACAGTCTCGCACGCTGGAGATAAAATGTTTTTTTTTTTCTTCCGTACAATATTGCCATTGCTCGCATTGAAATCGTTGAGTTTGTTATCAAAACTTCTTTAATGCTTGAGAAAATATAAAATAGATAATAAAACAAATCCCAAATTCTGGCTTCCAGATGCCCATATTCAAATGGAGAACTACGTTATTCAAAATTTGATGCCTGTATGTACCGTTGCTTTTTCACAGTGCGAAAAACATACATACATTCAGGCAGATTCTTCATTATTTAATTTCTTTAAATATAATGCAGGGCTCTAATATTTGGTGCCAACAATTTGAAAAGTGAACCGACATTTATTGTGAACCGGCGCAAAATGCCAAAACGAAATCAATAGCCATTCTGGGAAATTGTCCCTTTGGACTAAAAAAAAAAAGAAACAAATGTTACGTGAAAGGATTTTTATTACTTCTTTTTACGTAATAAGGATATCAATTATTTTTTTTAATGCTGGTGATGTTTGCTTAGGACACTGACTGACGCAATTCTATCAAAGTTTCGCGGTAAGGAGAGGAAAGTTTTTCAATTGCCTACATGCATTCTTTCTTCGTTTGAGTTAATCTCCACTGCAATATCAGAGAGTTGTTGTGCCTTTTTTAACAGTTCATTTAACTCCTTGTAAATTCAAAGTGTTGTATCTTCGTTATTATCACTGCTTTCAATGTAGGCTGATTTATTAAGATCATTCGTTTCTTCATTCGTCATTTCTTCTTCTATATCTGAGAATTCTTCGCAGCCAATTACTTTTGCAGTTTGTACGATTTCTTTCGCTTCATTTTCAATCGATGAAAATCCTTGAAAATCGTTGATAACTTGTTGCCAGAACTGATGCCAGCAAGCATTCAGTGTTCATGACGGAACACTATGAATGAAATGCTAGCGTAAGGCAAAGTAAATGGAAACAAATAAGATAACGCGCCTAAGCGAAATCTGGTTCCGCAAATCCGTCTTTGTCGTACATATTAGCCAAATTTATGGTTAAAAGAAATAAAAGTGTATTTTGAGGACAGTTAAGATTAAATTATCCAATACTGATATGATATACCACAGTACCTGTAAAATAAGAGATCAGAGCTACAGACTGTCCTTTCCAACGAAAGAATCTACAAAGATTCCTTTAAACAAAGCAATTTTTATTTCAGATTACATGCGTTTAACATTAAAGAGTTAGCCATATTATGGTATCCTTAGAAGTTAAATTAAATACTGTCGTTTCATCACGATTATACTTATTTAGTACATAATAACCAGGACGTCAAAGTTCACGGTTATGTAATTCAAAAGTCCCGATTAAGTAATTTATGGAATTTTGGACTTCCCATATTAATTAATCCTATAAAGTTTCCCCCACTTATCTGCATCCGCAGCAGTTCGTTCCTAGACACAGACAGTTCTCTTTCTGTTATGCACAAGAGAAAATATCAAAAATACGAAATTAAAATTTTAATTTAGGATGATTTTGAAAATAAATAAATAATTCATTAATAAGTATCTAGAACAATATAATAAGATTTACAATTTGCCATAATTCTAGCCACAATTTCCTATATTTTTGACTGTTCAGAAACTAAAGTCAATATGATTCTTACTTATTTTACTGCCAGCACACGAAACAAATATATAAAGATTTGAAAGTAAGTGACTAATTCAAGCAAAAGGACTTTACAGCAAAAAGGCAACTTGATCTTACCTAATTCTTGAGGCTGGATCACTGTTTCTCTCGGGCTCTGCTCGAGTCCAAGTGTCTCGGCGAAAGCTTCTCGGGCACACACACCGCAAGAACTAACATAACCAGTAAATTTAATGCACGATGCCAATCAGTCTAGTTAGCTGCCTTGAGTGTTATGGTGGTTAGAAGAATCTGGTTGCTCGTTTGTTGGGCTTGAGTTAGAATTCTGGCTGAAGCCATAAACCTATATGAGATTATGTTGTGTTTTTACGGAATGGGAAAACTTTGCAACCATTTCACAGTAAACACATAATCTGAAATCTTTTTTCCTCTTTCTCAATCAAAACTAGGATGAAACCTTATTTAAGCAGACAAGCTTCTTATACATAATCTTAAATGAACAAATCAGTAAATCTCAGCGTCTAGCGAATGCAGAATTTCATCTGCTGATTTCTGTCAAGTAGCTTGTGGTTCTGGTATGAGCAACTTAAGTCTAACATTGAACACGAAATAAACTAATACAGTTTTTGAGAAGTAAAAAGGTTAGCAAATTTATGAAAACTGCGCTTAGTATTCTGAATATAAATCAAGCTAACAGAATCCTTAAAACAGCCACAGATACTTCACATGATTGAACCGGCTGCTTTTTAACTTGTAGCTTCTCTTATCGCATGCACGAACTGATTCAAAGTAAAATGTTGGCACTTACCTCACTGATTATCCAATGACACCAAATTTTTTAACAAAGATGTTTATTTAAGAATTAATTTGGCAACAACAGGACAACTTGATCGCTACCCAGCTCTTAAGGCTGGTCCACAGTTTCTCAAACAAAAGCTAAAATAACCAGAGAATTTAATGTACAGTGCCTCTTCTTCTCTTTACTGAAACTGTTTTTCTCCATAAAAAGAGAAAGGATACAGAAGTGAGGGATTTTAATTCAAAGCAATTTCATAAATAATAAGATAATTATGAAAGGAAATGAAAATAAAACTGCTTTATTTTAATCTTATTTCATGGAAATAATACAAGATAAAGAATTATCACTGTAGAACGGAATCTGGCTTTTATTTCCTGATATCATTGGGAAGACGGGAGGAAACAATCATTCATTCACACTGTATACTGGTATTTCCAATTCAGTCAGACTCACTTCATTTCCAAATAATTATTATCGCCAAACTGAAAGAGTAGCAATAGGTAATCCCCTTAGCGCAGTACCCACTGGCATTTGCACGCATTATTTCGAAGTTCAGATGTTTGAAATCTAAGCTGATTTGAAACCTAATCTGGATTTACTACTTAGATGTCACATTCACGCTTTTTGACGGTAATAAAAAAGATTTAACCCAGATTTTATGTGTTACGAATTCGATTGATCCAGTTTACTTTTGAAACCGAATCTAATAGTTCTATTCCTTTCTTTGATATTCTAATTAGCCACAATAAATCTGGTTTTCAACACCACTGTTTACCGTAAACTCTTTTCTGTTTAGTTCGTCCATGCTAAGCCATGTCACCCAATTAAAGAGAAAATTGCTGCTTTTATGTATATCGAGATGCCAAAATTTGTTCTTCAGAATCTTTGCTTTCTAATGAACTCAGTTGTATAAAATCGGTTGCCACTTACAAAGGATTTTTTTCCCATGGTCATTGATAAAAGCCTTCAAAAACTTTTTATCTTTGTATAAAAGACAGTCCGCTGTAAAAATAAAATTAACAAATTTGTCGTCGAAGTCGTCATTCGTTTCATCCTTCTATCAGTTAGAAAATTCCACAAATTCAATTCAATTTTCAGGTCATTTTTTTCAGCTATCGATAAAATTCATTGTTCAATTCTTAAAAATTTCCTCTCGGACTTTAAGTTCCCCAACGGTTCCGGGATGCCAAGTTTTGGCATCTCGCTGAACACTTGTAGTTCGACCCGAGTTCAAATTCTGGCGAACGGGGTTGGCTGCATGGGAGTTTTCGTGGTCTTCCCCATGTGTAATATGGATATGAGCCAGTTTCCTTTAACAATTACTCTACGAAAGCGTCCCTTCCCATTGGCATATAGTCCTCGAGTTGCTTTGCCATAATCAATTAACCTAACCTTTCTGCCTTGATAACTCTGAATTGCTGGAAAATTTACAGATATCTTACCAGTGTGATTTCAGATACATCGGTCAAACTGAAAGAACGTTGAAATTTTACGTCAAGGAATGCGAATCTTATATCCGAAAAGGAGAAATAAATATATCTAAAAGAGCCAATCTTAATTAGAAACTTAATCACGATTTTACTTCGATTCTCCGAAAATTATCCATAAATCGTCTTCCGTTCGTGAATTAGATTTCCTGAAACTTTTCACATTTACAAAAATTTATCTTCTTCAGTTAGTGACATTAATTCCAATCCAGTCCTTCTTAATGCCTTTTAGAATTTTGATACTTTAGTGTTTTACGTTCCATTGCTATTTTCCTCGACAGATAATGATATGTTTTTGTTCTTTTGGCTTCGCCCATTGCTTCGATATCAATACAACCGTTGCTCAACCATTTCGCAGAATTTTGTTTGCTTTTGGGAAAGAAGGACCTGTGTTTGACAGCCCTCGAAACACACAGTGTTTATTTCAAAATCTATGCGAAAATAAGGTTCATGTTTTGTCTAATTAAAAGATAATTAGATTTTTTGGGAGTGTGGGTTCAGCTACAAGAATGGCTGTAACAGTAACAAAAATTTCTTACGGCAGTGTGTAATGCATTTTTTTGTTCAGTAGCGTTTAGTATTTATATCACATTACATTGTGCATCGTGTTGTACAAAAAAAGCATTCTCTACGAGAAAATGCAACTTCAAACTAATAAAAACTTTCCAAGCAGTACCTATGACAAAACTGCAAGAATACATGCTTCCATGCTTTTATATGCATAGAACATGTTATAAATAGTTTATTAGTACATTTTATGTATTATTCATTGCTACCAGAAATAAATATTTTTATACAACCATTCATTAAAATATTTAATGTATGTATTGAAAAATAAGATTTTGGTATTTTAATTTTAAAACCAATGCATTAAAACAAATTCTGCAAAGTTTTCCCTGAAATGAAGCATTTTTATTGAAAATTTCACCTTTTTTTACAGCATTCCATATTATACATACAAAAAAATTTTAGATTTTCAATCATTTTGCTTACTTGATGGCAAAATTCCATGAGTTAAAATATTTCTGCTATTTTTTATCTTTCATTGAAATTTAATTTTAAACGTCAAGATTCTCAATAATGTTTTGCTATTGTTTACTAAGGTATGAGACTAAAATTACATACGGAAATACAGTTAACTACATACTTTGAACTGCAATCAATTTCTAAATCCTTTTCAAATGTAAGAGCAATTTTTCGAGTTTTAAAAGAACAGTCGCAGTTTTTCTCGGTAATTAACAAATTAACTTTCAGTACCAATTACGTAAGATTCCATCCTTTTAAATTCGCATTCAATAGATTTACGAATGTTTAATATCAATCATTATCATATTTTCCCCCTAATGTTTGTTCCCAATACTACTTACCGACAACTTGGCCACACCGGTGGTATAGGCAAAATACTTGCATGAAACTTGTATTAGCATTAAAGACAACCTTCCACATGAACGTGACACACCTCCATTCAATTAAAACACTTGAATGGAGGAAGTGTTACAGTCTAAGTAAAATACAGAATTAAAATACTTGGAACTCATTCAAACACTCAGTGTAAATATTCTGGGCTGGAAATATCGACAGTGAAATGAATTTAGAGTAACAATTGGATGTTTATTACTGGTATGTCTACACTGGGTAAGCAGAGTACGAATGTTATCTCAAATGGTTTGTGTCGAGGTAACAAGATAAGATATAAAGTAATACTATATAAAATAAAACCAATGTAATATATATATATATATATATATAAAGACCTTTGAATATCATCACCCGTTGTATATGGGTAATGGTGTTATGTAAAATCATACCCAAATGCTATCCAAAGTTGATCTTGTCTTAGGTACCGATTACACTGAGTTCTTATGCCAACCCATCTGATGGCTTCTATGTATTCCAGTAAGCTAAACTAATAGTAAGCAAGTGTGCTACACGAAATTGGTTTCTGAGTTATATTTTCACTGCCTTACAAAAATACAATTCGATAGAGTACTAGTAGAACACAAAAGGGACTAAAATACTGGCATATTATATGCTATGTTAATAAAAATATGAGCAAATGAAATTCACTTCTAATCGCATGCAACTTGTAATGCAAGTTCTGCTAACTTCTAATGTTATACAGCAATGTATCAAAATAAAAAATATTTCACAGTACAGTTATAAGGAGATATACTAGGGGTGGCCAAACTTTACATCGACGTAAACCCACAACTAGATTTTCAGGCACCCAATATGACCAAAAGGTTTTAAACATATTATACAGTGTGTTTATAAAAGTCTCTATACATTTCTACAGCCGTAAACAGGCTTTATTCTGAAATATAAGTTATTTTCATGAAAACGCAACTTAACAGAAGACTAAATTAGTACAATTCAATGTGCCGCCCCCCTCCCCTGACTGTCTAGGCACAATGGCCACTATTCCACTACACTTCCGTAAAGTTATTGGTGTAATTTCAGCTGCTACAGCCATAATTCACTGTTTTAATTCTTCACTGCTGCCAATCTTCACTCGGTACGCTTTGGACTTCACAAAACCCCATACGAAAAAGTCTAGGGGAGTTAAGTCTGGTGATTGTAGAGCTCAAAGCCGTTGAGAGCCACGACAATAAACCTATCAGGAAAAGCTTCATTAAGATAATTACGCACAATAATGGCAAAATGGGGAGGTGCCCCATCCTGTTGGTAGACGACAGTGTCAGTAATGCCAACTGATACTAGCTGTGGCTCAAGATACTTTTGCAACATATCAAGATAAATTCCTCCAGTGATGGTCCTTTCTGCAAACACGAAAGATCCACAAGAGTTATTCCAATCCATACATAACTTTAGGTGTGTCTCCTTGAGATTCGTATTATACATTTGGTTGTTCTTCAGCCCTCATTCGGCAATTATGCCTATCAACACGGCCGTTGAGATGGAATGTGGCTTCGTCGCTAAAGAAAAGAACATTCTCCATTATGTTCTCATTATTCACAGCTTCCAACAAATCATAACACATGCCTTGCCGAGCTGCATAGTCCTCGCGGCTTCAAGCTTATGCACAGTTTGAATTTGGTAGGCATCCTTGTTTAAATGACAGCGTAGAGTTTTCCAAACAGTAATATGCGAAATACCGAGTCTTCGTGTAGATTCCTGGGGGGAGGGGGGCTACGCGTAATCGCTTCTTGTACGCTTTGCTCAACTTGTGGCGTTATCGAAGGTTTCCCAGAACCGTCTTCACCTTTAACACTACCATTTCGCTTGAGTTTGCTTACCAAGGTTTGAATAGCTGCTCTGGTAGGAGCTTGTTTTCTGACGTTAATCCACGTGTACGGGCATAAACAATTGCTACTCTGTTAAGATCGCCTCCAAAGAAATTGGAATTAGAAGGCATTTCTCAAAAATGTACAGAGAATTTAACATCCTTTATAATGCATATTGTGCCTCAACTTCAAGAAAATAAATACATAAATAAATAAATGTAAGTAAAAATAAGTAAATATTAATTATTTATTTCACATGTGAGTTTGCATGCATTTTGCCAGAACTTTGAAATCTGATGTGTAATTTGTTAAAGCAGTATGCGTCAGCTCTGTAAGTGCTGATGCGTCAACCGCACACGATGTTTTATTTTATGGACTTCACAGTTGACTAAAAAGATCTACAGGAATATGCCGTTCCAAAAACTGAAATTATTCGACTGGTAGCTATGTCAAGTGATGATACTTTGATTCTGGCACAAGTTTCCATCAGAGAAAAATTTATGATGCATCTGTAATGATTGATCTTTCTGCATTTATGCCAATCTGCCAATTCCATTTCTTCAGCTGCTCTATCGGCAAGTGTTATTTCAGAAATTTGAAAGCCTTCTTGAACAACGCTGATAACAAATGTATTGACAAAAAAGGGGATTGCCATTTTAAAACTTTTCAAGTCTTTAAACCGAGTTTTCAAATCTGTTAGCAATTCTTCTAGTTTTTCTTGGTATTCACTATTTTTTTCTTCTTTAAAGTGAAAAGAGCTCTTTTTTTAGACCAGGAAAACAGTTGAAGGATTTATTTTCAAGGTCATTCTGAAAAATCTGAAATTTAGTCTAAAAGCTGAATATAGTCTGAGAGAGATCGCATCTAATATCTCCTTTTTGTTGGAATGCTAAATTAAGACTTTGTAAATGTTTCATTGTATCAGTTACAAACACTAAATCTTATAGACAGTCGTCATCTTCCAGTTGTGAATATGGCTTTTTCTTTTGCTTTATAAATGCAGTGTCGCAGTTTTTCTCGCAGTGAATCGAGTGGTTCAACAAACCGATTTGATACATTATGACACAATGTAACAGAAAGTTAAATCGTTTAGAAGCTCTGTATCGTTCCCTACCTTCAAGAAAATTTCTGAATTAGCGATGATGTTTTTGCGTTCTGCTCGAAATACTTAAAACAGTCCGCATAACATCATCATATTTTAAATATTTTGCTACGAGATGTTCGCGGTGAATTATGCAGTGAAGAGATATAAACTGAGGAATTTCGGAGTCACTTTTTAAAAGACCAATGAGCACTTTATTTTTCCCACGCATTGTAGGCGCTCCATCAGTTGCAATGCAACACTTATAAGTTTATTAAGCGGCGGCATGTCAAAATCATTCAACACTGTGTCAAGTGAATTTTTTATATCGATACCCCGAGTTGATTCTTTACGTGCTACTAAATCTAGCATTTCTTCTTTCATAATCATTTTTGATGAAACATTGACGAACCAAAATTGCTAACTGAAGAACATCCTGGATATCTGCTGATTCATCAAGTGCCAAGCTGAATGCTACACAGTTCCTCAAATCGTTTTTGAGACTGTCTGTAATAACTTTACTAATTTCTGTAATACGATGCTCTGTTGTATGGCGAGAGATAGGGATCTGCGATATTGATCTGTGCAGCTTTGTATTGTTTGGATCCAAAAGTTTAACTACTTGTTCCAGATTTCCCTTGATGAATTCTCCTTCTCAAAAGTTTAACAACGAATTATCCTTTTCCACATGAGCGTTTAGCGCGAGCAGTATTCCAGGATATCAAAAAACTGGCTTCATTGGCACTATCAGCTTCGTTAGTAAAGAGGATAAGAATGTCTGGTGCTGATAGAGGCCATATTTAAGCTTTTCTGTTCGCAATTTCGATTGAAATGGATACTGAGAGGAAAAGTTTCAATGATTTGTTTCATAATGACGACGTACGTTACTGATTTTATAAATTGCAACCACAGCTTTCCAAACAAGGCATAGCGGCTTTCCCGTTTTTGTCAACGAATGAAAAACGTTTTCCTCATTCACTCTCGAAACTTTTATTTTCTTGTTCGTACTTCCGTTTTCTACTTTTTGAAGTCATGCTGACTAACAAGTTGAATAAATTAAAAACATTTATTTCCAAATTTTTAAAGCCTAGAATTAAAATAAAAGTTCCTAACGTACTTACTTATTTGGATTAATCACAAATTTCCAGTTCATAAATTATTTATATAATAATTCAAAATAAAAAATACATGTAGAATACAAAAATTTCATTGTAACAGAACAGAAATTAAGGTACTTAGAATAAATTATTTCAATGCAAATTATCTCGGACTTCACGTTTTGAATTAACTCATGTAAGCGTAACTCGGGGTTTTATAAATATATCTGAGCATTGCTTGTTACTGTCTTGCTCTTCATTTATAGAATTGAGCTTTTTTATGACAGTTTATTTTCAGACAGAAAGCTAAGCATTTTCTTCTGATTTCGAATTTCTTGTTTGATTGTATTCAGCAAATGCTAGAAATAAACTGAAATTACCTTAAATTGAGTTACTGAAGTTAGAGTTAAATACGTTAGTTCTGGAAATATAAGTAAGAGTTTATTTAGATTTACACGTAAATTTGAGCATACTCATTATTTATCAAACTTTTTATGGAATGCAACTGCGGTTTGAAAACAGCTATATTATTAAATTTAATATTTAATAATGCAGCTATGTTTATTTTTAAGAAACAAAAATTTTGGTGTCTGATTTCTAGTGCAGATTTTTTTGTATCCTGACATGTACAGTGCAAACTCAGTGTCCACACTTACGGTAAAAAGAGTAACATAAACTTAGATTTCATGTAAAATTCTGGTAACATTTAACACAAGCCCGACAATAGTGAATATTGATGAGGTTTGACATTTAAAGTATCTCTGATCCATTGATATTCATAGGAAGTACTTCTAAAAATTTTATAATCAGACGTAATAATTTTCGCATTCAAATTAAATTTCATGAACGCACGTAAAAAAGCAAATAGGCATTTGAATATTTGTTCTTCGTCTTCCCCACCCCTGTTTTTTAAAGATTGATTCCCCTATCCCCGATAGTTATACATTATAGTCATATATATTTAAGAGACATTTAATGGACAGACCAGGCTATCTATATGCAATTTAAAATATTAAATTACAATATAAAATACTACAATTAAATTACAATTTAATATATTAAATTGCAATTATACATTAAATATTAATTTAAAATATTATAATATTAAATTAGTTATTAGTCCAAAGGGGCTCTGTCCCTGAAGGATTATTGTTTTCGTTTTGCGTCGGTTCACTCTGAATGCCTGTTTTACTTTTCAAATCGTTGCCACTAAATATTATCGCCCTGTACTATATTTAAAGAAATTAAATAATGAAGAATCTGCATAAATGTATGTATTTTTCTCCCATTGTGATAAAACGACGGTACCTAGAGCCATCCAATTTTGAATGACTTAATCCTACTGCGAATATGGGCATCTGGAAGCCCAAATTTGAATTCTGGAATTTGTTTTATTATCGATTTCATATTTTGTAAAACTTTAACGAATTTTTGATTAACAAACTCAAAGATTTCGAAGCGAGCAATGACGACGTTGTACAGAAAAAAAAAACATTTTTATCTCCAGCGCTTGAGACTGTGTATTGGAAATTCTAAAGATATGCTCAATTTAAAATTATTTTGCAATATTTTCTCTTGAACTGAATTTTATGTTTTAAGTGCGAAGGACATGATATTTAATAAACAAAGGTAACGCACAAAATGTTAAAAAACAGTTCCTTTGGACGTAATTTAAAATCTGAAACCCTTCAGATTTTTTTTATTTTTTAAATTTTAGTTTGAAAAAGAGTGTCGTAGCGTGCATATCTATAATGAATTATGCTGTAATTATCTTTAAAAACGAAACTGTGCTTGTTACTACGCGAGCCGTAGTAATGTGTGATATATACGATGGATACTAACATACAAATACTAAGGACAAGTGCATTATCTATGCTAATAGATAATTTTTCAAGTGCAATATTTCATTCTCGGGTATTTCACGGGCTTTCACCAAATTGAACATAAGACAAGTAAAGAGATGGATGAAATTGAATTCTCAATATTCACATCTCAGATTTCGAAATAAGATTCTTAGCAACAAATAAAATTATTTATTCCTGTTACAGCATATTATTTCCTAAATTTTATATGCTCAACTGAATTTAAATTCTTGTTAGCTCTGCTTTTAATGAAAATTGAAAAATGGTGTAAAAGCCACGCCTAGAAACAATACAAATGATCCTTTCTTGATAATTTCACTTTCAAACATGATTTTGATACTGCCACAAGCGTTTCTAGAATAAGGAAGTAGTTATATTTGAGAAGTAAACAGCTTCTGAGAATTTACAATGACTTCCAAAATATACGATTGAGCTGCTTATAACGCATTGAAAATTTGTTCAACAAATCAAACTATAATCCATACCAGGAATCATGAAACACTCGTCTCGTTCTTAAGCAGATCCAAAAATAGAACACTTGCTGATCGAATAATTTAACACTACTTCAGCAAGGGAGAAGGAAAAACTAGTTACGTGCAGTGAAGATGAACGATTTTGCTTCCCAAGGGTAAGTTCAGGGATAAAACATTCTTCATTCGCCCTGTAAAAATCGCTTAAGATACAGCAGAGAACTTTTCCACTGAAGTCTACAGAAATTAGTTTCGGGAAACATTCCAGAAGTGAACTTTCAGGATCCTATAATAGCGCTTCTTTAATTTTTTTTCGCTGCTACTTCTTTAGTAAAAATAATACTCGTACATCTCTAACTTACATTTTCTTAGTCTAATCATTTTATTATAAACACAGAAAATTTTCATTTTCCAAAAAACACATCATCCTAACACGTAGGCGAACACCTCAGGAAATGACCCATGAAAAAAAATTATAATGAGCAAATTCGTCGTTATCTTCTGATCTCCATAATTTAGTAGCCCACCAGCGTTCGAGCGGTAAAGTCGCCGAAAGTAGTTCGGTCCGGGGTTCGAATAGTTGCATAGGCGTTTTCGTGGTTTCCCCCATGTATAACGTGTGTACGAGTCAGTTTTCCCTTAGAAAACGTCCTCCTCGAAGGCAACCCTCCCTTTAGGCAGATAACCCTCCAGTGCTTTACTACAATCAAATAAACCAAACCAAACCATAATTTAGTTCTAGTATCTTAATCGCTATTCCTATATTATCTATACCAACCCTCCTTCGTCTCTGTTATTACAGACTTGCACGTTTTATTCAATCTGGTTCAGTCTCTTGGCTTAAAATAATCTGCTTTGACAATATATTTTACTTAAGTGTTAAATAGAGACAAAGAAGAATTGTGCTTTGCTATTAAGACTGTAGAGACATTAGTTTTTTTTTTTTTTTTCTAAACACGAATCATGAGTAATAAGCAATGCCCTCGCCGGGACTCGAACCTCGGACCGCTCGAATACGCATCAAGTGTGCTGACCATTACACCACGAAGGCATGCTAAGAAGGGGGGAGAAATACCTTATACCCCCTCCTTTTAAAGAGCGACTGGAGATTACGGTACTCAGTCGTGAAATCCTGGTGATGGAGAATCATCATCCACCACCTGTTTTAGTTCGGGTGCCACTGTAGATTTATTAGGGTTTTTCAAATCAAGGAAAGCGAAAAAATCAGCAATGCCCTTGCCGGGACTCGAACCTCGGACCTCTCGAATAAGCGCCAAGCATGCTGAGGATTATACCACGAAGGCATGCTAAGAAGGCGGAAGAAATACCTTACAAGACACTATAATTAAACACCAAATATGTTAGATGAAAAACATAAAGCGGAAATATCTACATTTATGGATCTGCAGTAAACAATAAAAATATATAATACAGCTCTATTACAGGCATATTTTGCAGGTAAATGTAGTCTTTCGTATACAACTAACGAAGTAATAACGACTATTTTACTAACTGAACTTTTGTCATCCAGGCATTACAAGAAAAAGTTAAAACTCGTATTTTCCCAAACCCTGCTACCGCAAGGAAGGAACTTTCTTATAATATTCTCTACTTTATTTATAGAAACTTTTTAATCGTAATTATATGTCTGGAATCAACTTCTAAGAAAATACTACTCAAGCCATCCTTTCCGCACACCTTGTGTAATATCTTAAATATTGGTATTTTGAAACATACATTTCTGATAGTTACGAAAGGAAAACTAAAAATTTTTTGTATTAGTTATTCGTTGCATATAATATGAATTCACATAACAAGGCATGTTTTTAAAATGTTACGATCGAGTTAAACGGTGACAAAAACCGATACAGGACATGTGAATAATCAAAAGAACAGAATGCAAATACTCAAATAACGAAATTTCAGATTTATTGGATACAAATATTGCTTAAGATATACGCAAGAAAAATGTATTCCTTCGAGCCAGTGCTCCCGAACCTGTTTTCTCATTTTTAAAAAGAGCTTTAATGGATTGCAGTTTTCTAATTGGCTCTAGGGTCTACCTAGAGCAGCGATTCCCATGCTAAGCTCCGCAGAGCCTTAAAGGGCCGTTCACACTTGATACACAACGACGCTATCGGAGCTAAAGGGCCGTTCACACTTGATACACAACGACGCTATCTGAGCTAAGCGACGCATGGAACGCTGCTCTAACTAACCTAGCTCGTTCACACTTACTGGGAACGTTTACTACGACAGCCAATAGGGAAGTAGAAGATCGTGCGCGCTTTCATTCGTAGGAGACAGTTTTTCGCCGTGAATCTTTAAACTAAGCGATTTTTTAAATGGTTCGACCGAAACGTACGCTGAGCAGAAAACAACGAAAATGTATTTTGTTGCTGAGTTTTCTTCTTGGTCATTTAGTACACAAGTTTCAAATCATCAACAATTAGTTAGAAAAATAGAAACATGTTTCATTATAATGTTTTATTGTTCTCATTTAATTATTATTATCAGTATTTTCATTCCAAATGATAAGGGAGTTTATAAAGTTGATGCGATTCATTTTATTATTTGAGGTAATAAACAGTACCTTTTTTTTATGATGAAACTAATTTAGAAGAAAGAAAAATATTAGATTAACGCTTTTGTCTATGCTTTGCTTTCGCTACTTTTAATTCCATTGCTAATTTTATAATACAATTAGATATTTATATGAGATCATTGATATCAGTAATTTAATTCTCCGGATTCAAAATTTAAAAACAAAAACAGTATTAAATGGAAAAGAAAATTACTTACTATTTCGATGAAGACGATCTGAAATCATCATCCAAGAGTATTCTACGTGTATTTTTGAAGTCCTTAAATCGACTATCCCATATAACGGGATGTCGCTGGATTTAGGCAGTTAGAATTCAAAGATCTTAAAATTTTTATTTTTCTTCAAAATATATCTACATTAACACAGGAAATTAAAGTAACGCAGAATACCCATAATGGCCTGGCCAAAAATTGCGCTTAGTGAGAAAAAAGCACCAGTGAGGATCGAACTTCCGATCAGCACTACAGGTTGACCGCTTTACCCGCTCAGCTGACGCTTCTAACGTCGTTCTTGCGAACTGTACTATAAGTTACGGTCCTCTGAATGCAAGAATTAATTTTTGATGAGTATTCTGAGTTTCTTTAATTTCCTGTGCTAATGTAGATATATTTTGAAGTAAATTTAATAAATAAAAGTTTTAGGATCTTTGAATATCAGGAAAATATCAGCAAAATCTTCTGAGGAGGATACTTTAAATTTTAATTTATCGCTGGTATAGTGGATAAGACACATCTTTATTTTTTGTATCTGGTTGCTTCGTAAGATATGGATTGGATTTTAAGATTTTTAAAATGAATTTCTCTATAGGAATAATAACTGTGGAGTAAAGGCCGTTACTCGTCCTCACTTTAAATCAAATCAATCGCTCATATCGTCAGCCATGTTGTTTGCGCGCTTCTGTTGATGATGATGATTTGAAATACTCTCCTGGTTGGTCGGTTCCATGTGTCGGCTAGCTCCATTTTGCGCGAAGTTTAGATTTTTCAACTGGGTCAATAGTGACAAAAAACTGGTTTTTTCTAGCTGATCCGCTGTGTTTGTTGTGTCCATTGTGTTCCCTAGCCCCGATATGTCCCAGTGTGAACGCCGCTTTAGAGTTCCACCTGCACTTAGCTCGGTGACCACTTCATGAAAATAAAATAAATGAAAATTTATGAGATTAAAGAATATGACACAGAAAATAGAATGAAAATAAAAACAGTTAAAAATTCTATTCTGAACTGGAATTTGCCAAATGAAATTTCGCATCTCCTCTACCAGCCACTGTGTCGTTTGCTAGAGGACGTGCAGTATAATCGTATTGTTTATATACGAAACATCAAAACAAACATTTTGAACTACCATAACACCTTCCTCACGTCTTAACTCTTTGAAGGGCAGTGGTTACCTACAGTACCCACCTTTTCTATTGAACGTCTTACTCACTCATGTGAGTGGTTTTCAAGACTGTTTGAAGTTCCCTTGTAGCTCACTAGATGACAATCAAGAAACATAACCAGTAGTTGATACAGCAATTCGTCTTCAAGAAAATAAGCATCAGCCATCGAAGACAACATCACGACGATGTGCACTGTGCAGAACAGTGTGGGAATGCGGCATATGTAAAGTTGCACTCCGCTTGAAAAAGAAAAACTGTTTCCATGAGTAGCATAGAGACTGATTTGTACGGATGTGTTCTGTGGGCGGTGGTTATTGATACTAACCGCCAGTAGTAGTCATTTTTTTCACGCGCCTTGGACAAAATATGTGTAATTGTCGCAAATAATTTCATTGTAAAACCTGATATAGTAAATAAAAGAAGAGTTTTGCTGAACACGTCAATTGCCTTTTCCTGCCCCTCAGAGTTAAATAGTTGCAATGGTCAGTCGTGCGACAGTTTACTATTGAAACGGCTCTGATATGTACAGCTGCTAGCGATAGCTCCTGGCATATCTCGCTGGGCCTGGAGAAGAATCCTACAAAGTTATGGATGTTTTCAAATGTATACTGTCTGTACGGCACGGACGTAGTTAATACTGGACAGTCGAAAGTAGTAGTTCTCGAATAGTTTGGTGGTAGGAAAAGATGGGTGGAAAACACTCGAATCCGCTCTCTCAGGTACTTTATCTCACAATTGGGGAGGAGCTGCATAGTTAGTGCAGTATGACTATACCTGTAAGGCCAATGGCGAAATTTTGGGTCTACCATCCATTTCTACTTAAACCTGTTGTATACTGAACGAGAGTTCTAAGTCGAAGCTTTCGTAGTCAGTATTTGATCTGAATTAGCTTTCTTCTATTTTGACTCTCGTGGACTTTTTTTCTCGTGGAATTTTTCTCGTGGACTGGTCCAGTACGAAATGTATGTTTTAATATATACTTAATGTTCTGTACACAGTAATAAAACGTTTGAATTATAGTGTTAAAATTTGCTTCATGAGTAGTGAGAACAAAGAAAAACGAAATCTTTTAGACTACCAGACCAGTCCCTTCTGACCACATGATGATAATAAATATTTATCCCAGATCTAGGACCAGTGTTTTTCATCACATTGTTAAACGATTTATTTTTGTGCAGGAAAGTGTTACAATTAGTCAAAAGAACTGGAAAAATATTCTTTCATGATAAAGTGGGAATTCGATAGCATCTCTTCCATGAAGCTCTCTCGATTCTTCATGGATCTGAAACCAGTGATTTAGCTGTGTTTATAACATATATTGTACATCTTTATTTAGTTTGTGACCCTTATAACAGTAATTCTAAAGTAATTTGATACAAGGATTTGTAGACTTTCACGTAATAGTGTTTTACATTGTGGGAGATCAGTTTCAGTCAGTCATAATTTTCTTTTTTCAGTGATTGATGAATACTTTATCATCGTTATTGATACTTTACCTATACAGTTACACTATATCTGCGGCACAAAAATAAAAGAATTTACTTCTGTTCACAGAATGACGAACAGAGAAATAAAGAACGAAAGCTTATAAGTTGGAATATCAGCGTTACACAGAAGGATAAATTTCTTCGATTGCTTGCTAACACTTTAGCCAACAGGTTTTCAATAAAATATACAGACTTATGCACAGTTATGGCAATTCAAATGACGGAAATATGGCAAGATTTTTTTCTTCCGGCATCCTAAACGAAGAAATTAATTTGATTTAAAAATGCACGCAATTTTAATATTTGTATCAAGCGGTCACAAAATTAAAATCGACAAATCAGAAAATATCTTCAGAGAACGGTTAGAAATTTTCAATTATTACTCTCGTTATCCGTGTTTGTCAAAAAACACCCTTGCCCGAAATCAGCGATATCCCTAAAGGCGTGAACAAGACTCCTCTGAGTTGCATCAGGGGTGTAGCACATTCGCGCTGCAATGGGTGAATCGCCGGGTTAGTAGTTTTAAGGGCACCTTATGCTTACTATCAGAATCAGTTTTTTCCCAAACTGCTACCAATTAAATAGCATTCAAGTGAAATTGTAGAGTTTTACTTGTGTAGAAGCTTAAACCAATACCCTTCAAGCCCTAATAGACTGACAAGCGAGTTATTGTTCATCTTAATTAAGATGACAAAGTCCTACGAATGTTAAAATAACCTTTTTATTAACTCGTTAACAAATGGCACCGCTTGTGCTTACAAAACAGAACTCTGTCACTTACGGCTTGTTAAAATAACATAAGTAAAAATCACGTTCAAGTAACGTAGACTACACAAATGGTCTATTTAAGCTTCTTCAAATATTTAACCGCGCGCTTTTAATGTTGCTAACAAAATGATTAAAGCCGGAGTAAACTTTGGCAGCGCTGGCGATAGGATGTTAAATTGCAAACAAGACTGTCAAATCCCTAACTTAAATACACAACCAACTAGTTTACATTATGAAAAGAATAAGTTACACGAAAAAGTTCAAATCATAATAATTGGTTAATAAACATGAGCCTTAAAAATATTTAATTTTTGAATGAGTTTTTCTCATTAAATGAAATATCGTAGAAACACTGTGCAGACGTGTGTACTGATGGTGCAAAGCAATGATGGATCACAATTCTGGAGCCAAAGAAATGTAGCAGCAGTCATTGAATTCTTCATAGACACACACTAGTCTGGAAAAAAAGTCTTCTGAGCTTTTGAATGTGTTAAATAAACCCTACAAATATAATAAACTATATAAAATTGATACTTCTTGAAAGCAGACTCTTCAAACTAATATGTAAAGATTTTGAACCCACCATGATTTCTTCCTGCTGCGCCCTTAAGTAAGGTGAGTGTCTCCAGAAACATTCATACGTTTCATTCAACAGCATACAGATTTAGCAAAATTTTTTATGGATAAATAATCTCTCTACTGGTGACGGTTGTAAGTTGTAAATGATGAAGCCTGGGTATGCAATAAAGCGTACTTGGTGGATATTGTTAGCAACACGAATAAAATTAATCTATCATTGCATATAGAAAATGCAACAATTTTAGATGCAAACATCTAAGTATCTTCTTTTACAAAGAAATTTTAACTTATATGTTAGTTTTGAATGCATGGAAAAGAAGATATTGATTTGTCTTTTACAAAAAGGTTCTTAAAATTGAAACAGCATCAAAACTGAAGAAAAAATACAGAAAAATATTCAAGAGCATCTCGAAGCTTTAAAAGTAAACGGAATATTATTTTCCAACAGCCCAAGAGAAGGTGCCTCATGACTTTATATGGGTTCCGAATGTGTTTAGTGCGAACTAAGAACCAGCCAGTTTAAATTCAGCAGAATAGGAAGTCTTTATAGATTTCACATCTTACAGCGAAATAAAAATCGCGCTTCAAGCTAAAGACGGTTGCATATGTAAGATGAATTCAAATTTTTATCTGTGAAAGCAAAATTAGTATTATCGCCTTTTTCAACTGCATATCTTTGTGTAGAGGTATCTATTGCTTATACAAGTATCAAAACAAAATACAGATACCGATTAAATAACAGACCCATACATTCATATGCAATTATCATAACTGAACTTCAAATAAGAGTACCAAAAATTGCTACTATAGTCTCATTAAGCGTGTAATGTCTTAATTTAGGCTTACTATTGCCTACAGTGCACTCTAGTTAGTAAACTGAAACTGAATTTTTTTTCTGTGAGGAACAATAATAATTTTGAATAACAAACAATGAACAAACGTATGTTTTAATTGAGCTGGACATAATGATTAAGCTGAAGGAGTGTTTATTGTATGGATTTTTTTTTACAATTGATCTAAACAATAATCTGTTCTAACGTAAATGGTGTGATTCATTGAGCTTTGAAATGACTTTTCTGTATGACAAACTTTTGATAAAGCCATGGGTATTTGTTATTAGTTGAGAATAAAGCAAGATGTTATTGTAAATTTCAAAGCTTTTAAAATAATTTCACTGCATGGAATTATTTAGATATGTCTTTAATTTATATTACTTTACTATTTATCCCCTCTTCAGCCTCCTAATACTATTTTTAAATACTATTAACTTTTAAGACATAAAGAGTTCAAGCCGTAAAAACTGGTTCTAGGAAAATAGGAAATACTATACTTTCAACTAAATAAAGTTCTTTTTTTTGACCAAATTACTTGGTCGTTCAGTCTTTATAAATATCTTGTGCGGGGTGCCACTAGGAAATTAACAGTTTTATTAGGTGGTAGCAAAATGTGCAAACTAATTAAGTGCAAATTAATTAAGCGATTTTTTTCACAGAATTTTAAATTGGTTGCGAGCAGGTACCAGCAGGTTCCTCAAAGCAGTTTCATCTGCTTAAATGGCGTCTGGATGTCGGCTTTCGACTACTCAAAACTGGTTTAGACAATAAATTTGGATTATTGCACCATTTTTAAGGCTGTTTCTGTCGGTATAAGTTAGTCGTTATAAGGAGACCTATCATCTATTGGTATTGATATTAATCCTTCAAATGTGCGGCATAGACTTCTCACTGCCAGTCGGAAGGCAAGAAAGCCAGTTAAAAAATAACTTTTGACACGTCAAATGAAGCAAAACGATCGTTGAGGGCCAAAAAATACAAATCTTGGGCTACAAATGACTGTTAAAATGTCATTTTCAGCGATGTGACTTATTTATTTGTTCATGGTTACACATCTAACATTGTTAGACGAGGCAAGGATGAATCAATAAGACCTCAACATATCCGACAAACCGTAAAATAACTTTAAAAACAAATGTTTTGGGGTTTCTTCACCGCAGATAGTAAAGTTGATAGATAGATAGTCAAGTTCTTATTGAGGGAATGATGTGTTCATCGAAGTATACAGAAATTTTAAAAAGTTGGATTGTGCCATTCCTGAAAACCTTGAAGAGACATTTCAACGTGACTTGGCGTCATGCCACAATTCGAAATCTGTCAGAAGGTGAATGTTGGAAAATAAAAATATTGCACTAGATTGGAATGGATATTCACCAGACTTAAGTCCGATCGAAAACCTGATCGTGGCACATTTTCAAGGAATATCTTAGCGACATGGATGGTACCACAAAACAGCACATGATTTAAAACGTATAAAAGTGTGGTTCTATGACAGAAGTAAAATATATGTACACAAGACTAGTACAGTCAAATCGTAAGCGCATTCTAGAGATCACTTCTGCTAAAGAAGGGCATATCTCCTATTAATTTTATTATTATCACTTTAAATGTACATATGCACATAAATTACCAACAAAAAATTCGCTTTGTGCCAATTAATTTGCACACTATAGTATGTCGGATTTTTAAATACATTCCCAAATTCTCCAATGTCTCGACCCCCTTCTATCAAGGAGTTCTTGCAGTTCATAATTTTAAAATTTTTCCGAAGTACTTCTTCCAATTAATCGTTTTCAAAATATGAATGTGCTTGTTGTTAACATCAGTTTCGCTGCTTCTGAACCTTTTAACACGTTTAAAAAGAGCACAAGCGAATGTCTCAAGGTTCTCACCAGTGGATTTCCTAAATCAGAGCTTCTTAAAACTTTTTTTAGTCGCGACTCCTTTCTATCACTGAGATTTTTTTCGCGACCCCAGGATCCCATAATATTTACGAAAATTTTGTGGGACCCCCATAAGCATTGCGCAAATCCGACACACACGTGAGTGAAACTGTTACTGTAATATACTATTGCATTTTTAGGTCATTAACTTTAATTTCTAATTTTAAGACATAGAGCAATGTAAAAATTTTAAATAAGTCACAGATTAAATGACAGCGCACGTGCAAAGCAAGTAAAATGAACGTTTATATTATAAAAAGAATGCGTCGAAACGTTTCCATTTTTTTCTTTGTTTGTACTGTCTTATCTTTATCTATTTTCAGATACACTGTGTAAAAATATTTGGTAATTGTAAAATTATTATAATAATAATAATATAAATATCAAAACTGCTGAAATTTTGGCGACTCCCTGCTGCAGGTCCCGCGACCCCCATGGGGGTCGCGACCCACAGTTTAAGAAACTCTGTCCTAGATGAACTTTCAAAGCAATCTCTTTACTTTCCCTTTCAGAGCTACTCTTTAGTTTTCCTTTAAGTGAAAAAACAGATTTTTGTTGCTAGGTATGTTACTTCAGGATCATATTGACTACACCTGGTTTTAAACAACACCCACTAATATCCCAAACTACTGTTCATTAAATAACAACATGGAGCGCTATATTCATTTTGAGTATATAAACTTGAAAAAAACTTTGGGGGAACCAGAAACCCACCTTTGTAAAACACTGGAACTCTAAAAGCAGAACAAAAAAATTACCACTCGCGCATAATGGGGGGGAAATATGAGTGATTTCTGGGAAGTGCCTTTTAAAGAATAAGAAAAGTATTTCTCTCTCGAATTTCTATGTACATTATTCAAAAGTGAAACAAAAAATTCTACTCCTTTGCCATTTCTCCTTTTTCAGCTTGTCTCTTTTACCTATGGAGGGAAAAAAAATCACCCTTCGAAATTGAAGATTTTGTAGAGAGGAGAGAATAAATTTTGGTCATTCACGGATTCGACATGGCGGCTTTATTTCTGCTGAGCCTCAAGCAGTATACGCTGTGTGTGTTAATTTAATAAAATGATCTTCACACCAAAACCGTTTTACGCAATCAATTATGAAATTTTAATATAAGAATTCTATCAAGTTTTCGTCTAACATAATTCTTAAATAGAGAGATTAAAAACGTAAACTCCATTTATTTATTCATTATGACTCGGTTTCATTTCTTCTTAACACTTGAAGTTCAGCAGCTTTATTTTCAATTCACAATTTTTTACCTCGAAATTAATGCTGTGATAGCACGCTTATGCGAAATTTTATTGAGAACAGAAGATTGTTCATAGCATTTGAAGATGGACAACGTGACCAAAGATGATGCTTCCCAAATTATTTCGATACATCAAGGATATCTGCGAATTACAGTACAAGATGGTCATAAAAAAAGTTATTGGTCCTTTACAATGCTATTCTCTGCAAATGTTTTACGCCGGCAATTTTCGTCATGCATGCATCGTTCCAAAGCCATTTGTAATTTTTCAATGCGCTGATCAATTTGCGGCGGAAAAAGTGGGTGTTGGCATTCGAAATTTTCGAAACTTTTTCACTGTTACCGTAACCGTGAGAGCTCTGTTGTTTTAAATTATCGTAATCTCGAGCGCATACCTTCGAATAACAATATCTAAAATTTCATTTCAATTGGTTGAGCGAATAGGCCGCTCAACCAATTGGTTGGTGGTTCATATATCGGAGAAGTTTTTTATGACCACCCTGTAATTCTGACTCAGCTGCTGCACTTCTAAGTTTTTGAGTAAATCGTAATTCAAGTCAGAGACCAAATACGATTTGCTCCAGTATTTTAATTTAGTGATTAACTATGTCATGAATTGAAGTTAATTTATTACCTTTTTCATCAGTTTATCCTTTATTTAATTTTAATTATTCACTTGTTATTATTTTATTTATTTATTATTACTTCATTTCCTTTCTTCCATAGGGCTCAAATGCTTCTAATTTTCAAATTTAACTCCTGTTTAGGAAATCAAGATACCGCACCGCAAGGATCCCACCAGTCAACCTTACTTTAAAACAAATATTCTGGCTTTATATCGCAAGACTCCCAATCCGTTATTAAAACTACAATATTTATTTTTTAAAAAACTCTAAAAAATGGTTAACACACAATTTGATGATGGTACAGAGGTTAGAATTTGAAGATCTGGTCATCACGAAAAAATTTTTAACTACAACATTTCTAAAAACAAGTGGCAAAGAAGGAAGCAGCCAAATCTAACTGTAGAAAAAATTACGCAAAATTCCCTTTCAAATTTATTCAAATAACAGCTATTTTCTGTCGACACTAAAACATTAACAGTTAAGTGGTGGATGGTCATGGATGGTCGTACATATCCGAAATTCTTCCGCTCCTTTTCTCAAAATAAGCAAGCAAGCTCACGAACTGCTATTTCGAGATCACATCCAGTAGCAACGAAGCATGAAGCATAATTTTAGAAATCGATTTAAATGAAGATTCATTGAGAAATACCCTGAAATCAGTGTTTTGGGTTCTACCTCAGATCTTCGCTGATAAATATTGCATTAGACTTAGATTCATTGAACTCTCAGGTAACTGACAAAGTGTGAGAAAATTTTATTGCCACTGCCTCTTTTTATTGTAACATATGAAAGCATATTTCTACAATTTAATGTGAAAGAAATACTCAGGTTTGAAACATCAGTAATTGTACGATCATTTACATTTGTAATCAGGGAATGGCAACAGCGAATAGTTAATTGTTTTAACATACTATTTACAACTACAGAAAATAAAAAGGAACTGAATACATGTAACAGAACGTACAGAAAAAATCCTAAAAACACAGATTGGTACAACAATGCATTTATACGGTTTAATGATAGATTTCAAAGCGCATTTATGAGTAGTAAGCATTATTTTGAAATACCTTTCCATTTATTAGCTAACATAGATTTTAAAAAGCACTAAATTGTTTATATGACTGTACTATTAAAATCCCGGTGCACAAAGAAATGGTATTTGCCTTCAGTCTACGTTTTTAAAAAATGTGCACCGCAAAAGGTATCCGTCCCTTTAAGCAGATCGCCCTAATCGACCCAATACACTCCGGCTTAGAAAGTCCGGAGTCTTTGCAGTAGCTATAATCATTATTGTCTTCATACGATTCTTAAGTTTTTTTCAAAACACATATGTTTTTATACCAACCCGAAAGAAGAAAATAAATGGCTTTTAAGATGCGAGCTTTATGAAATTTTAAAAAAATTTGCTCGTTTGGTGCAGTCCATAATCCTAAAAACAACTGATACACATATTGCAAACTAGAAGACTGTCGTTGGGTTTCTGATTTGAACATGGCAAAGCACATGACGAATGTCTGCCTAAGAAGATGGAGATTTTCTAAGGCAAACTGGCTCATAATCACGTTACACATGAGGAAAACCACGAAAGAACCCAGCACGTTCGCTTGGATTAGAAGCAGCGTCGAACTACCAGCATTCAGCAATCTTATGACCATTGGTGGGACAGAGCACGGTTGAAAAGAAACTTACTAATGAATCACATTTGGCAGAGCAGAATGATTGAAAAACGAAAGGCGTTATATATTGGAAAACATTATTTCCTCGGACAGAGTACGGTTGGAAAGAAACCTACTAATGAATCACATTTGGCAGAGCAGAATGATTGAAAAACGAGTGGCGCTATATCTTGGAAACAATTATTTCCTTTACCCATGGTTTAGTGAAATAGAAATGCTCTAGCGTGTCTAGATAAATGAGGTTGTTGAGAGAACAGCAGAACTCCAATTATTCTAACGTCAGTTATCCGGATCTCTTTGTTAATTCATTCATATTTTCTCGTTGTTGTTGTTTTTTTCACAATATAATAATATAAAAATATAATGTAATTCAACGCATTACCTCAAAGAGAGTCTTAAATTATTTAGATGAATGTGCACGACTACAAAACAGGTTATAAACACTAATGAAATAGCAATGACGTATTGTATACAGGACTACTGTTCTTTATTTACTCTATGCGTAACCATTAGCCATAACATACTTTTTCTAAAAAGTAGACGAAATGAAGTTTTTATATTATTTGAATAGCCTTTCCACGCAGTTTCCTTCTTAAAATACGAAGTGCTAACTGTAATCAGTTACTTTTTATTAATCTCTTGACGCAAGAGGAATTTTTTTTTATGTGTGTAGTTATTTTACTCTAGAGGGTGGAGAAAAAAAATTTTTTTGAGTAACAACACATGCAATTTCAACTCCCTGACTTTTACTAAAACAAAAAAATCTGATGTGACACCCCATGACTTGTACGGCCTATTAAATTATATACATTTTTGCTGCATTTCATTTAAACTTATTTCCTCGAATTTCATTAGATTAATTCAGATCTCACTTCGCTGCAAGGCAAAAATACATAAAAATTCAAAACACCTTCGTTAAAAAATTGAAGAATATAGAAAAACATGAAACACGAAGTACAGTTTTTTTTTTCAGTTAAAATTATAGAGTTTCTGCGCAAAAACAAGCAATTCGGCCAGCGGGCAAGAAGGCACACTTTTCGGTGTGAAGCTGAAAGTTTACTTTTGGTTTTACTTACTTTATTACCACTCGGCAAAAAGGCATCGAATGTGTAGAATCGGACTTAATTCACTATTCTGCTGAATTTCAAATGTAAACAAATGTGACTGCTCTATTACGCTTAGTCGCACTTAACAACTTTTAAATTGTTGATAATTCTCCAACTATTGCATGCAGGTTAATTAAAGGCATAAAAACCTTAACTGGAACATAGAAACAACACAATTCAAACACTTTTAAAGAAAAAATGCCCAATTTATTAATATATAAGAACAAAAAAAAACTGAGCTTACCATGCCGAGTAAAGGAGTTTGTATATATATATATATATTTATTTATATACTTCTGGTGCGGTCGGTTTAAACCAAAAAGGGAAGCGCACAACTACATGTTATAGCAGTCCGATATACAAAATTTCAATGATCTGAGGCTATTCATTTTTGAGTAATGCGAGATACATACATACGTACGTACAGACGTCACGAAAAAATCTCTTTTGAATTCATTTTAAATCCATTTTATAATCTGTTTTGGAAAAAAGAGTTCCTTATTCTGTCCTTACGTAGAGATATCACGCAAAAACATCGTTAAATTGCATTCGATAGCGATCAAAATGGATATTTTCATTGAAATATGATACCCGGAATTTTTCGTTATTGCAATACTTCATTTACTTCGTACAAGGAAGTAAAAACAATAAAGGCAAAAAAATCAGTTTCCCGATTTACGTCACATGAAATACGTATATGATCAACAGGAGAATAAAACTTCTTTGCAGTCACCCTCTTGAATGCAGACGGGCTTCAGTTAGCCCAGATACATGGGCTTCATTCAACTATCACAAAATGAATCCATGAATTTTTGAGGCATCTATATATCATCTAGCAAGCAAAATAAGCAATTCAAATTAACTTCATCCCATGAGCTAAGCAAGAATTGTAATTAAAAATTTGGTTAATTTTAATTAGAAAATGGTTCTAATGTTAGATTCTATTGTCAATTTTACATGTGAGGCACCGTATTAACTTTTGCCGATTTTATATAGTACTTTTATCCAAACTTGAAGTCTATTTAGATCAACTTTGCCGCTTAAATAAAACAATAACAATGTTTTAAATAGAGAAGGATATGCAAGCCATTACAAAAAGGAAGTCAACTTTCATTTTCCGGCTAAAGGTTACAGCACGCATGCGTTAAGTGGGTGTGATAACTCCTAAACGAAATACCAATTACGAGACGGAGGAAAAGCCTCCATCCACACTTTTCATCAACGCATGTTTTTCTTCGATACTGACGCTAGCTAGAGGTCGTTCGCTTTGAGAAACATCAGAGATTCAAATTAAAATACCCGCTGATCTTAACTGTCCAGAAAAGGTGGGTTTATCTTCTTAAAACCCAACAAGCCGAAATTACCAGCAACTGGATAGACGAGTCCCAAGGACGTCCTTGAACCAGCACTGGTAGAACTCGGCTAATTACATTGCCCGTAGAAATCTCTCGTTTCCGTCTTCTCAGTACAAGGTTACGTACAAAAAGGAAGTTTCAAATTTTCGATATAATTTTTTTTTATTTGTATTTGAAGAATACAATGAAGAAGAGTCGTAACCAGACGTCGGATTAAATTTGTATCTCAAATTTAAAATAAAGTTTCGTTTTTATCTAAGCAGAAAAATACATTTTAAAACATGGCGATTAAAGAAAATATGCCAAGGAAGAGAGGGGAAAAAGAGAGAAGTTATCTTCTCATTATTTATTTTAAGTATGATTCGAAGGATTCTATATTTCCGATGCTAAATCCAAGTTAAAAAATTGAGTAAAAAATAGGGGGGGGATTATAAAAATAGATTTTTGGAATGCATGGATTAAAAAATGTATTTCTCGTCTGATGCCACAAAAATATTTCCATTATCTAAATGTACTGGAACTAAGAAATCTACGTCGATTATTTACTAAATCCGGGACTATTTATAAAATACGGCCATTTTCCAGAGCACAAGAGTGAAAATACTAAAATCTGACATTGTTCCGTGAAACCGAGATATACTATCATTTAAAGTATGAACCAGATAAATATTCCTGTAATAAAGCTGTTTTGCACTGCAATTTTTTTCTCAGGTGTGAAGTTCCTTTCAAGTACCAGAAAATTTTGATTACAAAAATTTACGCGGGAAGCACAAATTCATTAGGGCATGCTTATTAAATCCTGCACATAGTTATATGAAAAGTAAAACAGAAAATAAAAGACAGCTTGATTCTACAGATAGACACCAAATATGACACACAATCCAAAACCTGAAATTGGCACCGTGTGATTAAAATCAAGTGTTAATAATAAGTGCTTTAGAATTCCTAAAGTCGAACTTTTTTAATGTAACATTTCAAAATAGTCACTTAATTTTGATAAGGTTTTTGAGGCTAATGTTGTATAATATTCATTTTTTAAATCTGTGATAAGATAATGAAAGACTTAAAACTTCGCAAACGGTATGTGTAAAAATACTAGCTTTGTCCATTTTTGCCAAAAGGTGTCAAGTGACTAAAACAACTGTAGCCGAAAGTCTGAATTAATTAATTTATTTATTCAACTGAATTAAATTATTTATTTCTATAACGAGTCTACGACCAGCGCTATTCAGCAGATAGCATTCAATTGTGAATACTTCATGAAGTACTCTACACAAAGATTCTGTGGATTTAAATACGTAGATACTTGGCTCCGCGAGAGCGCAAAGCGAGTTAAATAAACGATAAGTGGCAAGACTGAAAAAGTATTCTTTTGATTTGCGTTTGTAGAGTCTTTAGATTAGATCTGTATGAGATATTTCGAACAAATTCTTTTTAGAAGCACTTGAATATTTATTGAAATTGATTTATTGCTGAACCATATCATTTGCAGTTAAATGCGGCTAATCTCATTTAGATGTAAAATTAATGAAACAAACGTATTATTTACAGCAAAGCTTCGTACTATTCACAGTTTTTGGTTGCAAATCTTTATCAATACTCTTATTAATAAATGTAATTCAAACACCTATGCTGAATTTTCCCGTTAGAACTGCTTAGAAAACGGAATCATTTCAAAATTTTCGAAACATTTCGCTACTTTGCATTCCCATCTATTGTTTGATGACTGCTGCTTTGGGTTAACTTATCATCCACTGTTCTGGTAAGTCTGTCACAAGAATAACATTTCACTGGCCTACATTTAGACGAAACTCACAGGTCACCGGTGACCATTTGCTTTGATAATCCTCACTGTTCTTCAGGTACAGTACATAATATTCTTTCCTTTAATTTTAACAATTTATCTAAATTCCTTTCTTTCCCCCACACCAATTATCCCACTGAATTGACCACCAGCAGCAAAAAGTAGCCAGTGACTAACGCGTAGGTTAATAATAAGTCAACAACAGTCACAAACCTGTGGTCACTAGTTACTCAAAAATTTCGACAAGCACTAGTGTCCTTTGGTTTTATTTTAATTAAAAAAATATATATCTCAGTTCACTACTCTAACATCCACACCGGAGATCCGCTGGATGACTCTACATGATCCTCAGCCTGTAAATCACAAGTGAATTGTAAGGATATTGTAAGCACTTTGGTGACCAATAACTTTGACTGGACCCGTGGGATCCCAAATGACTCTCAACCTATATGTCAGACCAATGATCAACACTCTAGAAACGCAGTGATATGCATCGATTTAATTTCAATTTTAAAATCAATCTAGACCTACTGCACTGTTTCCTGAACTATGAGTTGGCCGCAAGTTATTCTCCATCAGTAGGTCATCAGTAAATTTGACGGGCATTTGTGTGCTTTGATCTAATCTTTATTTAACATCTTAATTGCCGCGTGACCTACCGATGGATCATGATAGGTTTGTTTCGGGGGTCTCGTGATCCACCGTTGGGTTCATAACGATGTTCACGTTTTTGCGACCGCATATACTACTGGTGGGGTGACCTTTTCCACACTTTTATACGGGAATATAAATGTCTTCGGCCTCCAAATCATTCTCCTCAAATTGGTCCCAGATTACAAATGTATATAATTT
This sequence comes from Stegodyphus mimosarum, assembly GCA_000611955.2. Taxonomy (NCBI): domain Eukaryota; kingdom Metazoa; phylum Arthropoda; class Arachnida; order Araneae; family Eresidae; genus Stegodyphus; species Stegodyphus mimosarum. The sequence continues at coordinate 58,626 of KK113929.1, forward strand.
CATAAATGTATTTGTTTTTTACTTTTAAAAATGTACAAAGTTCTCAAATTTTGGAAATAATATTCATTTTGTTTCCCTAAAGAGGGTGTTCAAAGTGTATGAATATGTGCCGCAACGTTCTGGGAAGCACAAAGTACTGTTCAAAAGTAAATACAACTGAAATAAAATACCATATTGAGTTCTATCCATAATAATCTGGAGTTAATATTTTTTCGAACTTATGAATTAAAAATATGCTAAGGTATGAGATTTGGAATAATCTAATACAAATGTTATATATATATATATATATTATTCGAGATAAATATGACGTAAGTGCACTGATCAGAACCATAATTTTGCATGAAAATGATAGCCTATACATGAATGTATAGCACATACATGAACCACATAATAAAAATTCCAATTTTGAAGATAATAGGTACATATTTTCTGATAATGTGTTAAGTAATGTTTACTTTTTTTACCAATAAAATTATTGTAGTCCCGCTCATGTAATCTACCCGTCAGTAAACGTGTTGAATATTTATCTAAAGATGCTGCAGCAGTGATCTCCGAGTTTACCATAAATGACACTTAACCTAGGTTACCAATGGCTAACAACAATAAAGGACACAAGTATCTTTCGATTTAATTTTTACTAAACCATTAAATCCTGATGGTAACCTATGGGTTAACCCAATGTAACGCTCAGCTTGTAGGTCTAGTGACCAGCAACATTCACGGGAACCATTATGCTTGGATTTAATTTTAAAATCTAATTTAATTTACTCTGTTAATCACAAAAATGGCTTAAGGTTGATTTCCGTGCCCCTCAAATGTTGGCAACGATGTACTGGTTTAATTCTAAATGCTATCAGATTTTAGTACGTGCTTGCCCCACACTGATGACCTAAAATTTCATCATAAGTGACTATCCTACCTCTACGAAACTGGTGAATCAACGCCTTTGACTTTTCGTTTGTTTTCACAAGCTAGCTTATATTATATAATTCTGAATATATGAAATTTATAATATATCCAACCGATAAATAATTTTATTAATGTAAACTATTTCTAGAGTCATATCTAAATCCAGTGCAAAATTACTTTGGTTTAAATCCTCCAGTTTTTCAAGCTGACTTTTACAAGTGCATTAAATTTGTAATACACCCACATGATAATTTTGCAACACAGATTTAAAATTATTATAAGAAAAGTGTTTTCGTATCGTTATTTATTATTATTATCTATTACTCCGTGAAAAATGAATCTTTTAAAAAAATAGCCGTGGATGGTTCCAATTGCAGCAAATAAATTTTGATCTTTTGAAAATATCATTAACCCATTGGAAATAAATACAGGCGGAAGAATATTTTAAAATCAGTTTTACACTGCATACGCAGTCAACAGTAGAAGAATGATTGATTGCTCTAAGATAAAACTAAGTTATCGCATAGTTGAAAGTCAAGTAAACAACTAGATAGCAACCTACATTGTTGGTTGCATTTTCTTAGCATAGGGTGTTGCGTAAATGGTTTATCAGATAACAAAAGTGAAATTTCTTCGTTCCTCAGAAATCTGCCTCATGAATAGGAAAACGAAATTTTTAAATATGTTGTATTTCCAACAATTAGCAATTTTTATTCCATCAGCATTTCATAACAGAAACTCAAATCGGGTACTCAAAAAACGTTACATTCTAAAACGTTTTCCATGTTATGTATCCGATTCGTAATTTCTTCACAATTTACCTTCGTTCATAGATTCGCATGTCAAAATTATTGCATTTTGCGATTTTTTTGTTTTCAGTTTGTCGATCTTCTTTTCCCCAAAAAGTCAGATCGCTATATAAAACGGGTGTGCAAAATTAAGAGAATTTGCCTATACGTCAAATTTCTGAAAAAGTAATAGGCAGTTTTTAGCGAAATTTCGTGTCAATATACATTTGTAACAGAGAAAGGGATATTGTACTATTTATAAGTCAATTTATGGGATTATGAGTAAAGCTGGGATGCCCAAAATCCATGTTGTAATAGCGAACAGAAAATGAGTCTAATATAGGATATGGTCCCCTCTCACAGCTAGACATGTGTGCACCGTGATGGTACACTGCGCGCAAAAAAAAAAAAAAAAAAAAAAAAATCTTCCGTTCTACTGGGCCGATTGACGAAATTCAAATTGCGTTCTTCATGTCTCGGAAGCGCGACTTAGGATATGTATTAGAATTTATACATAGCATTGCTCTAACGTAGGTATTTTGATGCAAAATCGGACTTTTTCTGAAAAGACATGCCGATTTCTTTTTCATATTTCTATTCTACGAATCAAATTATGCCTAAATATTAAATTTTGTAAAATTTGGTGCAAAAGTTGCGGAGAAATTCAAAAATTTAATTTCGCGAATTTCTTTCAGCTTGCGCAAGAATAATTCACTTGGCGAACTTCTTAATACGTGGCAAACCTATTTTCCTATCCCTTCCATTGCAACGGAGCGGAAAAAAAGTCACATCGTTCCTATCTTTTTACATTGTGCATGAGCGGAAAAAAAGTCACATCGTTCTTCTTTCAAACCATTTCAGCAAAGTGCGTAAACCACATTATATGTTATTATCGCTTTCAACAAATATGCCAAATTTCAAAAGGCACAATATATAAATTCCCCTATATCTTGGAAAATTTTGAATAAAAAGCTCTAATTTTTCGTAGGTATGCTTAGAAATACATCTAGTTCAAGTTGATTGTAAAAATTTTATAGGTTATAATTCAAAATTGTTTTCAAAAAATTTATAAAAATTATTTGAAAATACAAATTTTAAAAATAAATCATAAAAAAATGGGTCAATTTTTTTGGAGTGAATCTAAATTTCGTACTGTGAAAGAAGGTATCAAGTAAGTGTACTAAAAAAAGAGATATTAATAAATACACACCAAATTGAATTAACATTGAGAAGCTAAAATTTTGAGAGCTAAATTTTTAAAAACTACTCGTGCGATTTTTACAAAACTTGGCAGTTTGACATAATTTGAGTCGTAGAATCGAAATATGAAAAAAAATTGGCATGTCATTTCAGAAAAAATCCAATTTTGTGTCAAAATACCTAAATTGAGACAATGTTATATATGTATCTAATACATATCCTAGGTCGCGCTTTCGAGACAAGGAAAACGCAATTTGAATTTCGTTTCTCGAGCCAGTCGAGAAACATTCCAGTCCATTTTGCTTCGATTTTATTTTGCAGTCATTGTTGAATTTTTTGTTCTGACTTACCGCATTTGTGTGACTGTAACATCAGAACATGCCCACGAAATTCCTTGTGGATTGATTGCAAGTTTACGCCTTTGCAAGAGCCTCGAGTACTATACAAGTGACAGAACAACTTTGCTCAGTTTCTCCCCCAATTTTGATGCAGAGCAACCCGGGAGGTGTGGGTCCGAGATCTCGCACCCCTCTTCCCCTGCCACTAACCTCTCGAGAGACTTCGGCTCGCCGCATATTTAGAGTGCTCCCCATGCCTTCTCCGGTATTCACACCAGGGCCTTTCATGGCTAATCATATCCCGGCTGGGCACTATTAATGAATATTTTCAACAGTTACAGATATTTCTAAATACATGTTATTTCGTTGAATAACTCCATTCTCTGTTAACGCTTTTTAAGTATTTTCAAGCAAAATTTAAGCTCTTCTCTAAATGCTACTCTTCTATCCTAAGTTTCAACCTGATGCCATTAAAATTCCGCAACTGACTGAACTACTTTACCACTTCCAAATATAATATTCTAATATTCCAAATATGACATGCAGTTGGAACAGAATTCAAATACTTCTTTCACAACTATTCTTATACGATACCACTCAAGTTTTGTAAAAATGTATTTCTAGAACATGTGATTATATAATTATTAAAAGCATTTCTATTCTGATCCCACAAAAATATCTGCTCCTTACCTCTATTCTACCCACAAAAATATCAACCACCACCTACTGCAAATAGTAAGCTGATCGCTTACTAAATTTGGACACTTCCTACGTAATAAAATAAAATTGGAGCCTGCACTGAAATCCAAGATCATCTTGCACATGTTGGGTTATTCTAGATATGAATGAAGTGATTATTTTGTTAATAAAGTGATTAGCTGAAGGAATCTGTAATTTTGAGGTTATTTATAGGACGCGTGGGGGGAAACAAACCTCCCCGGTAGAATTTTTTTTTAAAATTACAATTACAAAAATAATAATTCTTTCAAAGAAATTACAAATAAGCCAAAAATGGGATCTGTTACTATTAGTCATTCAAACGATTGACACGCATACCGTTTATTTTCAAATAAACATTGAAATGTCTTCTGCTAGTTCACTTTTCTGATAAGTTCTTTTTATCTTAATGATATTCAAATTTCATAATTTATTTCTACATTAAAGCTGCTAGAAATAACAGGATCACATTCTTCAGCGAATGAAAATACTTTCTAGTACATCTAATGTTCCCAATTTAGTTTGATCGTCATGCGTCAGCCTAAAATAATCACGCACTGTAACAATAGATGCTCACACAAGCAGCTGATTTCCGTAGTTTGCATACAAGGCGGCCCGGAAAAAGATTAAAATGTCGTTACATTGGATTTCATAAAAAGCCGAATTAAATAATCAGAAGGGCGACATTCGGCCCGAGGGCCGGATTTTGCCGACCTGGGTTTTGATAAAGAACAAGAATTGCAACAATGGTTTTCCATATTTCAACCATATTTTTCGCCTCAATTGTTCCTAATCACGACATTAGTGGTGATAAAAATTCAAATAATTAAATAAAATTAATAAATAAATATGACAAAAAAGTGTAATTTGAACTTTGAATTCAGAATTTATTTAATGCCTGAAATAATTTTAAGCTTAACAATTAAAATAAAAACACAATTTTAAGAATTATTTCCCAGAAATTCAAGTTCAGATCATAAAATCGTAGAGCTAGTTCGAACAGCAACGCTAAAAAAAACTTGCAGAGATAAAAAAAAACTTGCAGAGATAGGATTCCATTATAAATTATGGAAATTTTATCCATTATGGAAAATTTTGAATTTATTTAATAAAGAAACAGTTTTTCGAAACAAAGATGTGTATTTTTCTCATTGGAGTCTTCCAGCAAGTATTTAGGAGAGTGAAGTGGCAACATTTTATATTTTTCCAAGACAAATTCGTATAGCAAAAGCAACAACCGATTTTATACGTTCAAGTTTTTTTTTACTCTTAAAACTTTAGATTATAGACAAACACCTCGGAAAAAAGTTCATAAAAAAAGTTAAATTTTTACAAAATATGAAATACAAAAAAAAATTCAAAATTTGGGGGTCCAGGAGCCCATGTTCAGGTGCAGGATTACGTTATTCAAATTTGATGGTTCTAGGTACCGTCGTTTGTTTCACAATGCAAGAAACATGCATACATTCATGCAGATTCTTCATTATTTAATTTATTTAAATATAATACGGGCGATAAAATTTGACGGCAACAATTTAAAATGTGATTCGCCGTTTATAGTGAAACTCACAAAATGCCGTTTTGAGACTAATAGCCCTTCTGGGCTAATAAATAAATAAAATAAAAATAACGTATAATTTTTTTAATATAAGAAATTATTATCAAATGCAACCTTTCTTTTTAAGTTAAATAACATCTACTGTTGCTAATTCATAAAAATAGATGTTTATAGCTGAGTGAAACTAAATTTAAGTTCCAAAAGAATTTCAGTTTAAAAACTTGGGCTTTTGGTTTTGCATTTCTGCATTTCCATTCTGAATATAAAATGATATAAACAGAAAAATATCGAAATATTAAAAAGTATATTACCGTTTTAATCACATTAAGAAACAGAGAGAAAAAGAAACGTAAATTGCACATTTCTACAAAATTTTCTTATCATGATTCGATTTTAATTTGAATGCAGACAAAAGTGTTTAATATAATCAGAATTAGAAAATTTGAAATTCATACATTTTGCAGGATATTAAGAATACCTTATTTATAGCACTTAACAGTATAAAATTGCATTTGTTACAAAATCTTATTAAGAAGTATAAGCTAAATTAGCACAAAAGCATCCGAAATAATTCACTGACTCACGCAGAACATCGACGTACTTTCATAATACCGAAGATAAATAATGTATCACTTACTGACAATAAAATTTTGGTATTTATTTATAATTGGCTACAATTTAATCTGTAATTGAAAACATTAAAAGAATAATACTTGTTTGAAATGTTTATAATATAGTGTATGCATAGCTATATGAAATTATGAAGAATATAAATGACTAATTATACGGAATTTGATTAGGAAACTTAACAAAAAGACCCAATTTCCATATACAACAAATTTAAAACAGAATCTGCTTTAACCTTTGTTCAGAAGCTCCAGAGCATTCACACATGATGGTTGGTTGTTAATTATAGAATTGCAAACGCGAATCATCTGTTTAAGATGAAGAACGCTTTTGTGAAGAATTTTCTAAGAAAAATTTGGTTGTACTCATGTTCCATGGATAAAATTTTAAAAACTAAATCCGAATCAAACTACCAATTGATTTAGATAACTGGCCACTCAGAGGTCAGCAACCTTATACGCTTAGCTAATTGGCCACTAATAATTACCTAACTGGCCATTCATAGGCCTGCAACCTTATATGAAAACATTTCTGCAAGAGATCTGCTGTCAGTAATCTATGCTGTAGCTGTTTGCAATTTTTAGGAAAGGGAAAAAAATAGACGGTTTTAAAGCTTTATCGTTTGTACACTGATAAATAGAAACAATACTGATCACTCATTTCACTATTTTCTACAAAATCTTGATCAGAAATTTTCTTGCAATTTATATTTCTTATAGCTTTTAGGAATTTTTAGGAGCATCAGCTCAGCGAAATGATGCAACCGCATTTTCGCCAACTGGACAAAATAAAACTGATAAGCTAGCCACAAGGAATTATAGATAATTTGCCTTGCCCTAACGTGATCTGAAAACGAAAGGACCATCCGAAACCACTTTACCAGCCACTACTGCTACACATGCAATAATAATCCTCTAGACATTATTTGCAATCCATCTAGTAATTAACAGTTAGTGATCCAATCAGAAAATGCCTGTTTCTAGTGTCATTTACCTCCACGTATCACGTAATTCGAAAGTAGTGGTTCGAAATTCATTTCCCTAAGTCCCAATCAAATTGTGTGCATAAAACGTACGCACTCAAAGATTATAATCCTCATGTACGTAAGTAATTCACATAAATTCTCCTAAATTAATATTTATTTGATTTAAAGCTTTTCTTTCGTTTATTAGTTAAGTGATAATAGCAGAGCAAGCAAGGTCTACTTATACCTTAGAAGGAATGATTTTTAAAGAAAACTTGGTTCTTATTCCTGTTACACTAGGGAAAAGCCATCAAAATATGCAACCAACAAGGACAAATTACCAGAACTCCGCGATCGTATCCAGTCAGTTATTGGTAAGATTCACTCGCGTAAATTTTGACTTAATAAAGTGCTTAATTATGATTTATTTTACAATAAAAAAATATTACTCTGCATACTAAAAAAAAATACAATTAGTCAGTTTCTTAACTGTCTTTCAAGATTCTGAAAATTTATTTAAAGTATTTTTAGTGTATTCCTATTTATAAAAAAATGGAATATTTATAAATTTTTACACTTTGTTAGTTTTCGACCTGCCTTGAAATCCTGGAGAAGGGGCTAGCCGTATGGGTTACATCAGAAAACATCGCGGACGAAAACGTCGCGGAGAAAACTACACAAGGCAAAAATGTCGTGTTACAAAACATCGTGGGAGAAAATAAAGCAAAGAGAAAACATCGCAGGTCTAAAACATCGTGGTACAAAATATCGTCGTCGAAAATAAAGCAGTTCAAAATCTTCGCAGTTTAAAAACGTCGTCGAAAATATCGTGGTAAATAATAAAGTATCTACAAATCATCGCATGGCGATAACATTGCAGACATGCGTTTTTCAGGCTTAAACAATAATTGTTAATGGATATTCTCATAATGATTTATGAAAGCAAGGTGGAAAGAAGGATAATTTTTACTTTCATATTTTTTATTAGCTGATAAATTTTTAAAAAAACAAGAAATTTAAACAAAACAAGAAATAATTTTCACTATAAGAGTATCAGATTAACAAAGTGAAGAAAATAATATCATAATTAACTTAGCAATTTTTTTACAGATGAGTTCATGCAGTTACTTATCTTTCTTTTTCTATTCTTTTTAAATTATACTTTTCATGAAAAATTACCAGTAAAACTTTATAAAATATAATTTATTAATGACGTTTGTTAGTTAACTATGTCAGTTTAAAATTAAGTGCTATAAATAGAGTTAATTTTCTATGCTTAAGTTTCCATTTTACATTTTCAGCAAATATTTATTAGTTAATAAAAAATATGAAAGTGAACATTATCCTTCTTTCCATCTTGCGCTCACAAATCATTATGCGAGTTTTTATAATTATTAAACAATCATTAAAGTTTACCATTATTAAAGCATGAAAATGCATTTCTGCGATGTTATCGTCATGCGATGATTTGTAGGTACTTTATTTTTTACCACGATATTTTCGACTACGATGTTTACAAACTGCGAAGTTTTTGAACCGCTTTATTTTCGACGATGATGTTTTGTACCACGATGTTTTAGAACTGCGATGTTTTTCTCTTTGCTTTATTTTCTCCCACGACGTTTTCACCTTGCGTTGTTTTCTTCGCGACGTTTTCGTCCGCGATGTTATCGGCGGACACCGCATGCACATTTCCTAGTTTTTCCATGTGTAACCAGAATATGAGCTTGTTTCCCTAACAAAGCACTCAAACCATTCTTCCCCTCGTATTCTTTGCTACAATCAATATCACCTCATTACATAAACCAATCTAGACACGTCACACATTCAAGTTTGTATTCGTATTAAGGAAAAAAAAGATCTAATGCTACTTTGCATCTAAAACGAACTCCTCAATGTACCGTAGTTTAGTCACTCGATCACTAGCAGATCTGATAACCAAGAATTTACTTGAAACTTTCTATGAAATCATGTGATACAATAGTTGCACTCAGCTTTACAAGAGTCAGTTTCACAATTTTGCTATAGTCCACACTGTAATAAAATACGAGCTGTTTTTAAATAAATTGATATGTCTGAAAATGCGATTCAATTTTGAAAAATATATTCACATTCTCAATGTTTACATTCATGAAAAGACAACTCAAAAATAAAAACTCATTCTCAAAAGAAATATATCCCATCAAACACTAATCCTTTCATAGGAACAGAATATATAATAAGCTCAAATAATTAAAATAAAATAACACGCCGAACAAATATAAATTTAGAAGTCAAATAACAAACCATAGAAACTAGCCCCGTGAAAATTTGCAAATATAACGCTGATTTTTGTTGTTTGACTTCTAATCGCTTTCAAAGCTTTTAGATAAATAGACAATAAAAAGCTGCTAAGGGCCGCCTTGACCGATAAAATTAAGTCAAGGGCCGCATACAAAATTCATTGTTAATTGACGAACAGCAATATAACCTACATTTGCTCGTTATATAATTACGTTTATGATTTTCTCCAAAAGACATTTATTACGAAAAAATATAAACACAAATGAATACAACATTTCAAATGTGAGCACTGCAGTTTTTTTAATAAATACCATTCAAAAAAATTACATATATATATTGCAGCATTTACAAAGAGTATATTCAAAACTGTTTTTAAAAATTTTTTTGTATACTTCGTAAGGAAAAACATCTCTCACATTATGCTTTCAAAACGAAATGTCATAAAAAGGAAACCTTTACGAAGAGCTGGAAGTTTTTTTTTAGATTAATAAAATTTATATTAAAAAAAGGGTACTTCCTTGTTAACGAAGCATCAATCACAAATGTAGTAGTCTGTTTATATCGCCTCATGAACAGCTGTGCAATGTTTAATGCGCGCAGTGCGAAGATTGTGCAAGATGCTTAATTAGTTAAATTGTCTGATTTTTTTAAGCAAAAACAGATCGCTGTGTAAAAGAGGTTTCTATTGAAAAATCGGAGAGTTGCATAATTCGCATCGCATAATTCGGCATATTGTGTTATATGATATACTACGCTTATTAAAAGTTATTTTTTCATGAAGCTTTACATATCGTTAGGGTTACCACAGTCTAATTAAATTTCACGCCAACTTTAATGTTTGGGGCTAAGTGGCACCCCATTAGCAGAAAAGTACTAAACCCATTACATAAACTAGTTTTATGTTGTAAACCTAATTGTAATACTATATTTTCCATTTTTATTTCCGAAGCCAATGAGACTGGAGTTTGATTTTGACGTATACTGAATTGATTCTAAATGTCGACTCTGAAACGAGTAGCTAACACGCTGACATGCAGTTAATATTTTCTGAAATCTTGAATTTCTGAATCCGTTCACAAGTTTTTTTAATAAAATAGCAATCAATGTTACATATTTCTTGCTGTTAATGTGAATTGTTCCTATGGAGATCCAGAAGGAATTAAGATGTCTTAAGTGCGACTCTTGCAATTTCAACTTACTTTAAAATGTTATTTTCTTTGAAGCATCAATCATTAGTTGTTTTGGTTTCAAAACCGCATGTTCAGTTTAAGAAATCACAGCTATTAAAAATCATCAACTAGTTTTCAGTTTCAAAGTCTCATAGCCTCAAATGCACCACGCGGCATATGAGACAATTTAAAACACGGATGAAAACAATGCGGGCATTGAATCAAGTGTCAGTCATCTCGAACTGCGCGTAACAGTGCTGGATTTTACCTCAATGACCAGCTTTCATTATATACCATGGATTTGATAATAAGTGACACGGATGTTTTAGTGCAGTTCCATATGTTCATAGGTAAGTTTCTGTGAGATACGAAATATATTCATTAGTAAAATAATCGTGTGTTTTAGCTTTACATTTTACAAAATTCGCTTGCTCCACTAAAACGCGGAGAGGGGAGGGTTAGAGAAAGATTGCTTGAGTTAACCTTTCAGATGCGAATCGAACTTGGAAAATTGTATAGCAATATTTAACTCCCTTGCAAAATTTTAAATGGATGACATTTACAAGATACTGTCAAACAGAAAACATTTGCAAGGAAATATTTTGAAGAAGAAGAGTTAACTGATAACAAATAATTCAATGAAACGTTGTATGTAGAAAAATCTGCAACAGCTATAAAATGAAACAAGTAACCGAATTTATTTTATAGTATTTAAATTAGGCCATAACTTTTATTACCCATTTACCCATTTTAATTACATCACAAAAACTACAACTGAGTGAATAGACGATCATTTTTTCCCTTTCAAAATTTATATTTCTTTGAAATCTGTAATATTAATATGATAATCAAACTCATACGCTTAATGGAAGAAATACAGTTACAAAGCGCGTATTTCGATAACAAATACTGCAAAAGTTCTCATGGCTACCATTTACTACAGAAGGGAATTCTAAAAAATAGCTTTCTGAAAATATAAACAAACAGCAGTACTGAACATTATCGACAGACATCTAATCTGTAACGGCAATTCTAAAAAATAGCTAATATTTCTGAAAATATAAACAAACAGAAGTACTGAACATTATCGATAGACATCTAATCTGTAACAGCAATTCTAAAAAATAGCTAATATTCCTGAAAATATAAACAAACAGACGTACCGAACAACATCGATATACATATAAACAGTTTAAATGTTCTTAGGAGGTAACCGTTCTCCTAAGAACAGCTAAACTGGTTTGAGTCATGGAGTCTTTGAGCAAATTATTTTTAATAAATGGGCAAACGAAAAAAAAGAGACCTTAGGTATTATATCAATTGTTTGAAATAATAAAAGAAAAATGTTGCACACGAGCTGTTTCCAAGTCGCCAAAACTGTCTTGTCCCTGATTGCCATCATAAAGTTTTGGTCACTTTGCAGATACATTTTACGTTACATGTCTTTCTGAGATACTACCTACCTCGCCCAAAGCCCTCTTCAATCTTATGTTAGACATATTCTTATAAACCGCCAGAGCGTAATAAAAATATATTTCAAAGACAACGATCAACTTGGGATTAAGTTTCGTAAAAGCTGCTGCTTGTTTGAGATCATACACTATTTCTGTGCCTGCCGTTTCCCAGACGGAAAGGAAAAGGACTCAGTTCCTAAGCCAACCGCAATGAATTAAACTTCGTGTAGTTTTATAGAGGAGATTATTACTCCCATCCGAAATGAGAAATGTCATGACATCATAACTTCTCTGATTCACTGGTGAAGGTCAAGATCTTTATCAGGGAGTTGGGTATAACGCTGTCGAGAAGAATTTTTTTTCTTCTCTGGTAGAAAAAAAAATCATACGTTACAATAAATGTCTCGTTTCCGTCTCAAACAAAAACAACTGAATTCTTTTTCAGCCGTAAATCTATGCACACAACAGCGTCGCAAATACACTCAGGTTTGTGAAAATTGCAACACCATGAAGGAATCGTCATAATTGAATGCAATTTAATACACAGTTGAGTGGTACAAATAAATGATTAAATGTTCAAAGCAAACAAACAAGAACAAGAGATCAGAATCAGTATTTTGTGTGGCCACCACGCGCCGCAATAAGTGCTGCTACACCACGTGGCATGGAGTCAAACAAAGTTTGAATGTCTGACTGAGGAAGAGCATTCCATATCGTTTGTACGCGTACCCAAAGTTCGTCTGCAGACGCAACAGGACGAGGATCACGAGCAAGACGCCGACCAATGACATCCCACACATGTTCAATTGGCGACATATCCGGGGAACACGCAGGCCAAGGAAGAAGCTGTACCTGCTGCGCTGCAAAGAAGGATTTAACAATCCGAGCAGTATGAGGGCGGGCATTGTCCTGTTGAAATACAGCGCCTGGCAAGCTTTGAAGGAAGGGAACAGCTTCGGGCTGTAGAACTTCACGGATATACCGGTTGCTGTTCAGATTGCCCACAATTCGTAGCAATTGAGATCGTCTATGATATGCTATGGCGCCCCAGACCATAACTCCGGGTGTTCGTCCACTGTGGCGTTCGATAATGCACTCCGGAAGGTGGCGTTCACCGGCATAGCGTCTGACACGAATGCGGCCATCATGGTACCACAAATTAAAGCGGGATTCGTCAGAAAACACGACATGCTGCCAATCAGCACGCCAGTCTCTATGCTGATTGGCCCATTGTAGCCGCAGGCGGCGATGGTCGTGCGTTAGGGGGATCCTGTATAAAGGAGTCCGTGCGCGCAGTCCACACTGCAGCAGACGTCTACGAATTGATGAAGCACACAATGAAACACCTGTAGCTATTGACCACAGTGCTGCCAATTGTCTAGAGGAAGCTGTACGGTCCGTCCGCGCCATGCGGACCAGGTGTCTATCATCGCGAGCTGACGTCACATTTCGGGGTCCACTCCCGGATTTCCGAGTTGTCCGACACTCGTCCGTCCACTGCTTCCAAACGCGCATCACTGTGCTGCTGTTACGCTGCACACGAGAGGCTACTGCACGATACGACAATCCAGCTTCACGAAGGCCGATGATTCTCCCTCGTTCAAACTCTGTAAGTTGTTCAAATCTCGCTCTCTTTCGTCGACGAGGCATAAGTACAGATTGAGTTAACGTTTACCACTAGCAGATAACCACCGATAACCATACACGCCTCGCTACAGCCGTCTATTTATTCGGATCCATCAGCCGTTCAGAGGGCACTGCTCAGCATACGCATGCGCTACGGATTTGCAATTCTAATCATTTGCATATCATGCGCTACTTTGCATTTCCTGAAAATTTCAGCTCACTCGCGTAAGTCCTTCATGGTGTTGCAATTTTCACAAACGTGAGTGTATATCAGGCAGTACCATCCCTTTGGTCTTCTAAAGGGATGGTAGCCCAGAAGGGCTATTACTCTCAAAATGGCATTTTTGCGGCGTTTCACTATAAACGGCGAATCACTTTTTAAATTGCTGCCACAAAATAATATCGCCCTGTATTATACTTACATTTAAAGAAATTACATAATGAAGAATCTGCACGAATATATGTGCGTTTCTCGCATTGTGAAAAAACGACGGTACTTACAGCCATCAAATTTTGAATAACGTAATTTAGAGGTAATAACGTAATTAACGTCTATCGGTAACATTCTTTAATTTATAATCTTGTTACATTTGGTAATCCGAAAGCATCTTCACGCAAGTAATTTAAAGTTTTCTGATGCTAAATATACTCTATAATAGTCATATGTAGTTTTATTACTTTACAAGTCTCATCTAATAGTCCTACAAGAGATTTTATTAAACCAGAAGTACTTTATATTTTTAATTTATGCAAATAACATCACGAATTGGCTGTGGACCAATATTTGAAAGCTGCCAAAGTTATCTAGAATATATATGTAAATAAGACCTCATTTTTTTTAAAAAGAAATTGCACTGATGACGACGACGTTCACACGACAGTCTTCACGACAGTTTACATATTGATCCCTTAATCGACTAACATAAAAAATCGTTCCCTATTTAATTTTTAGTTATACAAAATTAAATAATTAAACAATAAATTAACTAAAAATTAAATAGTTTTCCTGAACTATTTAATTTTTAATTAAACAAAATTAAATAATTAAATAATAAATTAACTAAAAATTAAATAGTTTTCCTGAACTATTTAATTTTTAGTTATACAAAATTAAATAATTAAATAATAAATTAACAAAAAATTAAATAGTTTCCCTGAACCATTCAATTTTTAGTTATACAAATTTAAATACTTTTCGCCGCCCAACCGGGATAGTAGTTAGTGACTCGTACCGGGCTGTCGTACTGTGCGGGCTGTAGTGGCTCGTACCGGGTTACATGACCGGTACGACAACCGGGCTGTCGTACCGAAGAGCGCGGGTTCGAATCAAGAAGAAAGCATGCATGTTTGTAAATGTATAGTGTCTGTGCGGCACTGGGGCACTCTAAATATGTAGCAAGCCGAAAGTCCTTCCGAGAAGTTGTTGGTAGGGGAAGAGGGATGGGAGATCCTAGAAACCTTTTCCTAGATGTGCTCCCCATCAAACTAGGGGCGGAACTGAGAAAAGTCGTACTGTCATCTGTAGGGAATTCAAGAATCTTGCCAACGACAGCTGCAATCTTGCACTCTTCACCATGATGAATTTCTTGGGCTTGTTCTGATATTGCTATAAGACAAGTGAGATAGGTCACAACAATAAATACTTTTCGCTTCAATTTGTGTACAACCCCTGAGTTTTCAATAAATATTATCTCAGACTTAACGAAATTTCTCGGTAGTTAAGTAATAAGTTTTCTCGTACAGAAGTCAAACTTTTGCGTTTTCTTTTTTAGCATTAGCATAAACTTTTGCCAAATATAACTACTACAGGACGGGTCACAGAACAAAAAGTTAACATTCCGTAATCTTTACAAAACTGAGTTTTGTGTCGTTGTTGTTTTGTTTTGTTTTGTTTTGAAAATGACAAAACATGAATATCTGCTTTGTTTAAAACATTTTTGTAACTGGAAATATACATTTATGACCAACAGTTTACGAAAACAGAGGTCGCGAAATACATTTATGGACATGCTGTGTATAATTGTTAAAACATTTTCTAAATATACAATTGAATTTTGTCCAGAATTTCTGAGTATAAATCTAAATGATCTAAGTCTTATTGTCGTACAATGTAGTTGAGGAAACACACCGTTTAAAACACCCTAAGACCGCATAATAACTTTAATGGAGACGCTGTATATAACTGTTAAAATATTTTCTGAACTTACAATTTAATTTTGTCTAAAATTTCCAAGTTTTAATCTAACTGATGTAAGTTTTCATCTCGTACAATGAATCCTACTTGAAGAAATAGTGTTTTAAAACTTGTTTTAAATATCAGAATAAGAATTATTCGAAAATTTTCATTTTAAACCTGCCACTGTTTTACAAAATTTTTACACAATTTATGCAATACAACAGAATAATTATTTTCAAAACTTTTCCTCGATTTTTTTATAATTTATAACTATAAACACATGGCAAATCAAAAACGGCATTCATCGCATAGTTGCGAGTTTAGCATGTGGTAAAACTAGCTGAAGTCCTTCAGTCAAATTCTTTTGCAGTTACCCCACTTATTCATACTTTCTTATTGTGAGTAAAAAACAGCCAGTTATTACCAGTAAAGGAATTTATATTTTTTTCCTCGAAGTACGTCAAAAGATGATTAATGGAGTAACCTAAACGGAGTTAAGTGTTAAGATGCCATTTGACTAATTGATCCACGCCATAAAATGGTTACACATTTAATAACTGACAGATTCTTTTGCTTTTCCTAAAACAAAGAATGATTTTTATCAATTATAATCGGTATCATTCATAAAAAGCATTTCAGAGTTCATACCGGGGTGCCTACATGTATTAGATCAGGATTAAATAGAACTTTGCAATAGCTAATAAATTATTGTTTAATTTTTAATGAATTTAACTACGCAGAATAATTTTAAAAGTTTTTAATGTGTAATTTCTAATTTAATACCTTCAGTCTAAAGTAATAAAGGAAGAAAAATAATGGCTTTGAAAACAAAGAAACTATTCCATGTAATAATCAGCGTGGAAACGATGTGCGTGACGTGACGTTTCTTTCAGTCTTTCAATCTATCCAATGGTGTAAGATTGCATTCAATTTATTTAAATCGCTATCTGATTTTTAAATATAATCTCATGATCTTTTAATATCGTAGAGCTTTTGATATTGAAGGCTTAAAACTTTCAAATTTAAATTTAGGCGTTTTTAGCTTCCGCCTCATAATTTTAAAAAATTGAAATGTTTTTAAAAATTTCAAAACTTAAGCTAGGGATTTCCAAGAAATTTTCATTGAAGGGTTATTCTTCGATTTATCTGACAGCAACAGAATGAAATTCTTAATTGATTACTTTGATTTTAAAGCAAGGATATACAGCAGAGTCAAGCAAACTTGACACCCGATACCTCGACATTCCGTGCAACTCTTAGCTTTTTACGAACTTTTTAAAGATATCTATATGCCGAATAGAGCAAATATTACATAGAATACATATAACTATTATTTATGCGTGTGTCTTTTCTGTTCAAAGATTTCAGTGTTCTTTTTCTGTAATTTTTGCCGTTTTCGCATTGCGCCATTAATTCTTGGAACTGCCCAACAAATTTCAAGATACGTTGTACACTTGGCAACGCTGTTTGCTTCTTTCAAGGATACGAAGAAAGTCGGGTTGCGGCTGGCCGCTGGCTGACATTTCTTTCTATTGTTGCGAAACGTTAAGAGACTTGTTTGAAGCTTTGTAACTGCAGTAACTGCATCTTATTGCAAACTAAACTCATACCATTTCATTGCGGGTATCGGCTCCTCACTTCACATCCAGGCGCATAAGTGTTTCATATTTTTGGAAACTTTTGATATTCCGTGAAGTGAAAATGTCGTTCGAAAAGAAAAGAAAACAAACTAACGTGACAATGGAAATGAAACTAGATGCCTTAAAGAGACTGGACAAAGGCGAAAGTGTAAACATAATTATAATGTATTTAAGCTACTTTGATAAGATGGAAAATTATTCTATTTAGTTAGGAAGAGGTCCGACATCGAGTCTTGGTATGTGAAAAGAATATTGCTGTTGAAACAGCAACAGGATAGTTTAAAGGGGAAAATATATGAAAGGTGGTGAATACGAAAAAGTGAGCGAGGCGCTTTATTTGTGGTTCAGGCAGCAAAGGGAATAGGGAACACCCATTTCAGGACCAATTTTACAAGAGAAAGCCCTAAAATTTTATCCCCCACAGATCAACGGGCAACAGCAGATTTTTTTAAATTCATATATCATTTATCTCTAGGATCATAATATTCGATTTCTAGAGTTTTAGGTTAAAACTTTATAAAAATATTATCACGCGCATCAAAGGGTTAAATATTAAGAGTTCTGAAAAACCCACCTCTTTTTCCATAAAACTCGACTTTTCGGAAACTCGACAGTCTCTCATTTCATATCACGTAGAGTTTGCGGGACTCTAGTGGATGAATGAGAAAAATACGATCCGATCCACCCAGTCTACAAATAGACCTTATGATCTTGTTTGAGTCGCCTCTAAGTTCACCCAAAAACAAAACTAAAGCACAATCTCAACATTAAGACACAAACTATAAACACACAATTAACATATATCAAGAAAAAGAAACAAGAACATATAGAATTAAGACATCACAAGGCACAAAAATCATTAGTATCTCAATAAAATTAAAATGAATAAAATTACAAGTTAAAAACTTCAAATCAATTCTATAAAATTCTAAGACGGAATTCTACTGTATCAGAAAAGTTCAGAACTAAATAAAAAATACTGCAGTCTAAAAATACCAGATTCTAACACTTCGAAAAGTTTACCGTTCAAAAAGCTAAAATTAAAATTTAATTTATTTTAATTTAAAAAAGTAAAATTAAAAATCGCAAGATTTAAAGGAAATTACAATCTAATCTCAGTATGCAGATTTAATTTTTATCACTTTAAACAATTTAAAACTAAGCAGTCACGATACGTCTAATATTTTAAGAACTGGTTAATTCTCTAAATTAGGCGATATACTTTCCACTTCGCCAGAAATCCATGAATTTAAAAAAAAAAAAATCTAAGAGGTTTCCTTCGAGGTACTTCAAAAATTCCTTGGTTTGGACTTTAATTACGGCAAAGCACTCGAGGGCTATTTGCCTAAAAAAAAGGTGAATTCAAGGAGGACGTTTTACAGGAAACTGCCTCGTACACACGTTACACACAAGGGTAAACCACGAAAACGTCTATGCAGCCAGCCCGTTCGCCGGGATTCGAACCCCGGACCAAGCTAACAATGTTCAGCAAATTTACAGTAAAAATTCTTCATTGACTTCTGAAACATTCGTATACAATGTTGCAATTACCATTACAAATACATATATGCGCAAATTTTCAGGAATCCATGTTCAATAGGTAGGGATCAAACATTAATTTCAAGATTTGACTCAAACAAACGTAGAAACCAAGTTAAATAAAACCTTGTTACAAAGAACTCTTCAATAACTCAATTATTAATTTAAAAAAGCATTAACAAAGATAACATTAAACATTAAAATTTAACGTAGGAAACAGAAAATTTCAGAAGCTGAACTTACGTCGTTTCCTAACTTGGATAGCAAATTTTTCTATATGGCATTTTTTAGCATTAGAACTTTTATTTTTTACACAAAAAATAGCGTTGTTTCACTTATATAAAGCATTATAATTTATGATAACTATTTTTAAATAAAACTATTTGATTTTCTTCGATATTACTCCTCGTATAAAACTCTCGTTTTTACAGCCCATCATCAGGAATCGATTAGAATTTTAGGATTGATACTTCTTTATAACCTTTTTACTATACACATGTCCTGATGAAAATTTTCTTCTTGTTCATCACCCGCAACTCTTCATACGCTATCGGAGGTGAAGAAATAAAAGTAAAGACAAGAAAATGAGCCTTAAGTGGGGCGATATACCTCAATTCCATCTATAATACCACTGCAAACTATACCAATAGTAAATAAAATTATAACAGAGTTACAGAAGTCTCTAATTAATTTTCTGTAATTTTATTCTAACATTCAATTAACTAAAAAAATTCGTCACTACGTATTTAAAAGAATTCTACACGACAACGTAAGCCTATTTAACAAACTTTTAAATTAAGCCCCATTAAACAGTTTCCAAATCTAAGGGCTTTAAAAGATCCCAACTTAAATTTTACGTGCCGTAATAGTGAGAAAATTTGTTTCAGAAAACAAAAATACTAATTTTTTATCCAGTGTCTTCGTAAAATGTTTTTATTAAACGAAATCTGATGCAAAGAGGTGGCAAGTACACTTTAAGAGCACATTACTAAGGATTCGGAGACAACATTTTTAATCCTGGAGTGAATGTTTCCTTCTCAGGCTAGAATGTTCTTCGGTTTCTCTTAGCTTCTATAATTGAGTGTTTTGTGCCATCTCTTTTTTACTTCCGAACGGTAAAGCTAATATTTTCAAATCTGCAGGAACTTGTGTGATTATTTTTTTTCTTTACATACATTGATGAGCAAATGTATTATTTTCATAAATTTTTGCATGGTTAACTGATTATAGCAAAAGAGATGAGAGTTATATACCGTAAAAAGAATGATTTGTGGACTACTTTTAACTCTTTGAGAGGCAGGAAAAAGCAATTAACTTTTTAAACAAAACTCTTGTTATATTTATTATATCAGGTGTTACAATGAAATTATTTGCGACAATTACACATATTTTGTCCAAGACACGTAAAAAAAATGACCACTTCTGGCGGTTAGTGTCAGTAACCACAACCCACAAAATACATCTCTAAAAATTAGTTTCTATGGTACTCATGGAAACAGTTTTTCTTTTTCAAGCAGAGTGCACTTCGTCGTGATTTTTTCTTCGATGGCCGTTGCCTATTTTCTTAAAGACGAATTGCTGCATCAACTACTGGCTTATATTTCTTGATTGCCATCTAGTGAGCTACAAGGAAACTTCAGAAACGGTCAGTCTTGAAAACCACTCACACGCGTGAGTAAGACGTTCAATAGAAAAGGTGGTTACTATACGTAACCACCGCCTTTCAAAGAGTTAAGGAAGAAACTGTTTCGAATTCATGCTGCACATGTGAAAACCCCGAAAATCCCACGCAGCCAACTCGCTCGCCTAGAATCAACTACTAGCATATACATCGATCATCTTTTCCTTTTTGACAGGATAAGATATGTCAATGTGCCAAATAAAAGCAAACGCCACTGATGGATAGTCATTTCCATTAAGAAGCAAAGCTGCTCTTAAGGTTGTTTCAAAGGAACCTAGGAACAGCCTCTATTATTCAGGGCTGTGTCAAAACTTCAGTAATGTCTCTATATAATTGCAATAAATAAAACACCTTTTCTTGAAAATAATGTATTTTAGAATTAACTACATTTGAGTTTTGTACTACTTGCTACTTCCCATGAAAACTACATATTTGAGCTTTACAGAGTTTTTTAACAGAATACTGGGAGCGTTTCATATTTTTGAACTAGGTATTTATACTGTGCACTTTCATGTACAACTGCTGATTTACATATACTTTACAGGGTGTATCAGTATAGCGGTGACAAACTTTCAGGACAGAGTATACCTAGACGATGGAAAATCACATAGCAACGCATGGTTGGAAACACTTACCTGGCGCGAAAGTGACGACACATAAAATCAATAAAGAAAGGACACGAACGGAGTGAGAAATCTTGTTTATAAATTCAGAGTACAGCAAAAGCAAAAAAAAAGCAACATAAAGAGACAACGATTTTCATCAAAGAAGGTGTTCAAAATTACGACCCGGACCGTGATGCAGGAATCATGCATCATGCATCTTCCATGCGATCTAGTCGTGGTGCAGATCTTCAAGCGCCGGAGAAGTAAGGCCTGCATCACGGTCCGGCGTCGTAATTTCGAACACCTTCTTTAATGACTGTCGTTATTCGTTTTTGTTCTTATTTTTTGTTTTCTGCTGTACTAAACATAATAAAACACGTTTTGTCTCACTGTTTGTGTGATTCCATTTTTACGTTTTGTGTCGTCACTCCCGCGCCAAGTAAGCGTTTCAGGCCATGCACTGCTATGCGATTTACATCGTCTAGGTGTACTCTATCTCTCCTGAAAGCTTGTCACCACTGTACTGAAACACCCTGTATATACGTAAATAAATTCCGATACTAGTGAACTTCAGCCGTTCTATTATACCCCGGGAAATTCAATAGTGAGAGATGAAATTCTCTTTCCAGCAAGCAAATTAATACTAGAAAAAGTGCTTACATCAAATGATGACTCTGATGATCATTTATTTCCTCCCGAGAAGACGTAAAATAACTGCAGCTGAGACACCAACTTTTAATAATAACAACAGCAAATTTTGGAGTTAAAATCGTTCTATGTAAGTAAACTTGTTGGGGCAAAATCAGCCATGGTAATAAATAAGGGCTCTGTCTGCCATTTTGACCTTTGTAAGAAAAATCAGAAGATTCTTAAAAGCATGCGTGACAAGTAATTAGTCTCTAATCTAGAAAAGCAAACTTTGGACGTAAAATCGTTTTCTGCTATATCTGCATCGGTATTTTGTTCTACTAGTCAAAAGGCAAACAGATACTTGCTAAGTGAATTTTTGATTATCTTTTTGAGAATTCTTGAGCGAAATTCCTTGATTGAAAGAAGCTACCTTCGAAGGACTGCGTACCTAGAAAGTACCTAAAAATATCAATACAGCAAGGGATAACGTATAAAAGGCTCCCTATGATCAACTAAAAAATTTCACATGTGTCAGGAACTGTAAATTTATATTTACGAAAATGTCACGATTCATAAAGTTTATGGCTTAAGAAGAGCGCATTGCGAACTTCGTAATGCCCACACAAAACACCACGTTCTCGACGGCTTCTACAGAACGATTCCGTTAATAAAATGGGTCATTTTTCTCCTTTCTCGTCTTAGCAGATGTAATTCAGAGATTTA
>KK113929.1:81307-100765 GCA_000611955.2 Stegodyphus mimosarum
GGCATTAGTTTGGAAAAAAAATCTAAATGTCTTACAGTCATTTCTAAAACATTCAAACTCTTTTTATCTTAATGCTAGTACCTCAGTCTAACAATTTCACATTGTAGACAATAAACACTTAAAGCAGTATATGTGATGGGGCGCTGAGAAAGATGATAAACGGATAAGTTAAAGATGAAAACTTCAATGGTAAAATTGAAAATTCATTACCCAAATTACAAATATATCTAATATTGTTACGCATTTCATATTTATTTGGAATTGTAATTAAAATTGCTTTATTTTCCCGTGCAACGCAGACGATTTTTGAAGTGAAAGCTACGTCGGAAAAGTAAAAATAAAAGAAAGCGTGCATTTAATATTTAATAAATAAATATCTCGTAATTGCTGTTGCCATCATCTACAACAATCGAGGTTTTCCCAGAATGTTCTAGTAATTAATTAAAAAGCTTATAAAAGCCGAAGTTAAACACTTCACCTCAGTTGTAGTTGTTTAAAGGGAACTGCTGTTTGTTTACTTAATGCTGTTACTGATTGTAGCGATTTCGTTGTGAGATAGAATTATTTTATTTGTTTTGAATGGAGTTTTGGTAAACGATTGAGATATTGTGATATCGTGCGAATATCTCTGAAGAAATGTTTCAGCATTTTGATTTCTTTTGAAAAGAATAAATTTTTGTTAACTTTTCAATGACTTGTGCATTCAATATATAACGAACACGTACGCACGCAAGAATATATTAAAAATTCATAAACCAAATTACAAATATATATTACAAAATATGTAAGGATCATTACAGGTCTCTTCTACGAAAAAATTCATGTTGGTCGATGTAATTTCAAACTTTGTCAGGACTACTATTCCTTCTAGTTGTCTTTGCAAACATAGCTGGTGTCCTGAGTAGGAACAGGAGGTTGCTCCAAATTATGTTCATGCGTATGTAGAAGATACAACAAAGATAATAAGGGTTAAATTTACCCTTTATTTATAACAGCGTACAAGCGTTCCCACACTTCGGGATACAGAGACCAGCACTTATGATCTAAAACGTAAAAAATAAGAAATAAACTAACTTAACTACACTCATGTCCATAAATTAAGGATAATTCGGAGTCACGCGGAAATCGAACTCTAAAATAAATATACCACCTGTAAAATCACTACACACATCTTCAAGAATCATATGCAAATTTCAGGAAGTAACCAGATGACACCGATGGTACGTCACAATGACGAGAGTGTAAGAGAGTGATAGATAAGGAATACAGGCAAAGAAGTAAAATTGTTCGCAGGCGCTTTATAAGCATTTCAGTGCAATAACCGAATAGTTATGACACAAAGGACGCATTTGGATGATTTTTTACGTGGTAGAATTATCGACCGTCTGGAATGTGGGCGTACCCAACTGGAAGTATCAGACGAACTTGGAATTGCCCAGAGTGTCATCTCCAGGCTTTGGCAACGATTCCAAGATGATGGTAATGTGAGTAGACGTTACAGCACAGGTCGCCCCAGAGTTACAACGCCGAATGAGGACCGGTATTTGGCAGTTACTGCCAAAAGAAACAGGCGGAGCACAGCCTCAGACCTGTCTCGTCAGCTCTCTTCAGCCACTGGTACGACAATTTCAAGGCAGACCGTGTACACACGCTTAGGACAGATTGGTCTATATGCTTGTAGACCTGTCAGATACGTTCCACGTACTGCAACTCACTGTCGCCTGCGGTTAGCCTGGAGTAGAGAGCATGCATTGTGGACACCGCAACAGTGGGCTTGTGTGATGTTTTCCGACGAGTCCAGGTTTAGCTTGCAGTCTGATTCTCGCCGGACTTTCATATGGAGAGCTCCAGGTACCCGTTACCACCAAGAAAACATCATTGAACAACACCGTTACGATGGTGCAGGAGTGCTCGTTTGGGGTGGAATTATTCTGGGTTCCAGAACTGACCTGCATGTTCAAATTGGAACCATGACAAGCCAAATCTATCGGGACGTCATTCTGGAACAACATGTACGTTTGTTTCGGGGTGCTATGGGCCCATAATTTGTGCTTATGGATGACAACGCCCGTCCTCATCGGGCAAAGATCGTAAGCAAATGCCTTCAATCGAAGGATATCACCCGTATGGACTGGCCAGCATTCTCACCGGGATTGAATCCAGTAGAGCACGTGTGGGACATGTTTGGCCGACGAGTTGCAGCCCGTCAACCTCCTCCTACATGTCTACAGGAACTTTGGAGAGCATTGCTTTTTGAGTGGTGTAATATCCCTAAAGATCAGGTCGATAATTTGATACTCAGCATGCCTAGGGGTTGTACGGACTATATTGCATCGTCTGGGAGACATACAATATATTAACAATCATATCAACCATGTAATATTGTTTTTTTGTAAATAGGTTGTTTTTGTAATTTGCTCCAGGGAGAAAATATCGCTAATTTTTTTAATAATGTCAAACATAGCATCTTTTTTTGCTCTTTACCTTTTGTTTAATAAATAAGCTTTACAAATAAGTCAAATTTGTTTTGCTTCTAATTGTTCCTTTGCCTGATTTTGCATTATCCTTAATTTATGGACAGTGTAAATAAGAACTAAACTTTGATGCTTTACAAAGAGTAGTAACGTGAAGATTAGCCTTTTAACACAACGTATGTAGTGAGCGGAATGCAAGCAAAAACTACAATAAGTCTTCAAATACGAGCGAGAAACTAAGTTCTGGCCTTAAAGGCAGACATGAACTGACTAAATAGCGCCCGCGTGGTAAGGCAGCGAGAAGTCTTTTTTCTTTTGGCTAAAAGCCATGTCTTAAATACTCACGCAGTTTGCAACCTCATTTGCATAAACCATTCTACTCGCGCTTATTCTGGCCGGAAATGAAAAAGGATATTGTTCGGAGCTATGTCTACCTTGGTTGCGCCAACTTGGCTTCTTTAAGGGATGGGCGACATTTCATCATGCCAACGGAAGTAAATACTACAGAATAAATAATACAATAATAAATATTAATAATAAATACTAATAATAAATACTACAGAATAAATACTAATAATAAATACTACAGATAATCCCTTAGCAAGGGAAAAGTATTAGGGCTGTCTGCCTAGAGGAAGTATGTCATCGAATGACAGCCATTGCCTGCCATACCACAATAAGCTGTTTTTCCCTTTATGGGGTCAAGGCTGTTCTCCGAACAATATCCGTGAAAAATAAGAGAGGATAGCAAAGTTTTAAAATAAAATGAACGTTAGTAAAACTTAAAATCCTTACAACTTTATCGGAATAATTACTCATGAAAGATCAGAAAAGGCGAAATTATGTAGGTTTGCTTTCTTTCTGAATATATGCACTATATCACTACGACAGTTTGTAAAAGTAAGTAGTGTACTATGAATAAATGCGAAACTATGCCGAAGATGATTTTTATTTTCTCTTCAAAATACAAGGGTAAATCAATTATCAGTTCATAAGCGTTCGAAGATGGAGAAAAATTTGCATCGTGAATTTGCAGTGCTCGGTACGTACATCTTTAACATAAAATATGTGTTTTAGCAAAAACTTCCAAATTTACTCTTCTTTTTTGGAGAAAATGATCCAGTTTCACAGCGTTCTCCTTAGAATTCGAGAAACGGCCGATTTTCCAACACCAACCGCGGAAGGAATACTTCTTAGTCATGGATGTGTGATTATTAACTTCGATAGATAATCTTTGCTTTTTCTAAGCATTATATCCATTGTTAGTACCCTAACATGAACAAGTTCAAAGCTTATTTAAAAAATATGCAAAAGTAATTTCCTCTTTTCACAGAAACAAGTGCAGAAATGCTGCGATAATTCTAATTTATTGTCTAAAGCGGTTCTAAGTAAGCGAAAGCAGACATCCAGACAACATTAAGGCAGCTAAAACTACCTTGAGGGACCTACTTGGTGCTAGCTGTCAACCAGATTAAAATGCTATTAAAAAATCGCTTTGTCCCAATTAATTTGCATACTATGGTATATTATTTCACTTTAAACTTAATATTTTAGTGAGGTACGCTAATACTATTTCAAGAATGCTTAGGAAGGTTTAGACCTCATTAAAAATCAATAAAGAGATCAATTCAATAATTTTTTTCCTTTTGATAAAACGCTGACAATCAAAATAATAACAGTATATAATAATACCATGTTCTGGATTAAAACCGTTTGTTACTCTGCGTTAATTAGAATAGAAAAAGTGAATACTTAGTTTTTATTTTATAATTTTCTAACTTTATTCGCTGTAATTTATTACTTTTACGATATTAAAAGAATGTAATATGCAGCTTCATATTACATTAAAATAATATAATAGTAAACTGCATTGCGAGAATACTCGAGAAGAGTGTGGGGGTTCTTTCTTTCTTTCTTTTCGCCATCGACGGAACAGTTGGGTTAGGTGCTTTTCAGCCTGTTGGATCCATGATAGAATTTAAAAAAATCCAAGATCCAATCTTAAATAAAAGATGGAATTTAAAAAAAAAGAGCTTAGTAGTGTGTCCTCCTGCAATTGACCACGCTAAACGAGGAACATTGAAATAAGGATCAGAACATGGAAAGAAGGTGCATGATGGGGACTGCTGAGACTAAGGGGAACACTTATTATGGTACATGTTAGGCAGACAGTTATACAGTTACGGTACATGTTAGGCGCACATTATTATGGTACATGTTAGGCATACAGTTATATTAAGGATATGGTATACAATCAGGTACAGAAGCAAAGATGAACAAATACATTACAAATTGTGGGATACGTTAAAAGAGTTCTGGATTAATTATAAAAAAGTAATAATAATAATAATAAGTAAGACTTTAAGTAAATTAATATATGTACAGAACGGGCTGCTGACGACACGGTGTCCAAGGAAAGAAGTTACTCCAGGCTTCAGCAATGCTTTTAGCAATGGTAGTGCAGTCTCTAATGCGGCTGAGCGCATATTTATTCTTAATTTTGGTGTGGGGGTTCATAGGTTCTGAAAGTTAAGATTAGAAATGATGTATAATTTATAAGTCTTATTAATGTTTACGCGAAAGTAAAAAAATTCGGAGCCGCTGATGTTAGAGGATAAATTTACATAGAGGATATCTGATTAAACGCAGTTGGAAGAAAGAATGATCACGCTTGTCGTTACATTCAACCACATCGATCCTATCCTCATCGAACCTTTGTTATTGGAACGCTTCTCATCAAATTCAATCATATTATCCGAATTCATCGCGAAATAGGCCATGAAACCTGCATAACACATACCAATATTTTAAATCATGAAAATGTCCACTTCTTGAACGCAATGTGGGAAACAGCGAGAGGAAATTTTTCTAGTATTAAGCAAGGGCTCTTATTAGCCTGACATTTTATTATTTTACTAATTAAATATCGGCCTACGACTGCCAGACGATAACTGGGGAGGAAAAGAAAACAAATATATCGAAAGTATGATAAGAATAAGTGTTACTGTTTACTCCTATCTTTTAACCTTGGTCTTGTCATAAAGAAACTTCCGTCACAGAAACAGATAGGCCGAATGGCGACAGCTAATCAGAATAATTCATATGCTAATAGGCAAAAATATTTTATAATAGGTTTCAAAAAAATTTCAAATCATTAATCTCATTCTTAATTAAAAGACATGCTCTTTTTAAAGCAAGTACTTCCTGCATCATAAAAACAAAGAGGAGGGGGAATACAGAGTAAACTACATCATTTGTTATATGTTACTATTGTTGCATTACAAAAAAGAAAAAAAAAATATTGTTTTTAAGTCAATTTACAAAGTGTTTATAAAGTCCCGGACCCATTTTGATGTTTAATAACTCATAAAATAATGAAGATGTATACAAACTTATGGCATTTATTGATGGAATAACTTATATGTTTTCCTTTTCAGGCTAAATATCTGTACTTTTTTAAATATCGTCTGCTTATTAATTGCATTTTTCTTTCTTTTGTTTTTGACTTTTTCCTTTGGGAATTTGTAAAGGACAACGTTTACAGGAGGCCTAAAAGCCAGAATACAACCGCAATAGCCTCTGTGGATGCCGACATGCTTGCCGGTACCTGGCGTGAAATTGAATATCGACCTGATATTTATTCTCCGTGCGACGAAGGGGGCACACATGGAAGTTCATTGACAAGGTTTATTAAACTTGAGTCTATCTAACCATTTATGTTATTAATTTTAATCTATCTTTATTATTTTATGAGTTATTAAACATCAAAATAGGTCCTGGACTTTATAAACACCCTGTATAATGGCTCGAAAATTATAATTAATTTACAAATAAAATACTGGTCAGCAGGGCCTTAATATTCTTTAGAAATTATGAATGAATTATTTTTATTTCATATAGCCCAAATCTTACAATAATCAGGATCATGGAAATTTACCGGTGTAGCATGGATAATACATATCACTGGTCCCTGACTCTTTTGATGATAGTGTAACATTAGCCCAGTTTCCTTCCAATTCTAACTTGAAAAAAATCTTAAAAGACTGAATTTCAAGACCTTTTATATCTGCCATCACTGTTTTCTCAGGAGAAAATATTCGCATAATTGGGATCATGAATAAGACAGCAGTTTTAGTAATTTACTTTAATAAAAGGAGGCTACATATCATGATTATATCATAATGAAGTGATTCTCAACCTTTTTCTGTCATGGCACACTTTTAACGATTTCAAAATTCGGCGTCTTCTACATTTAACAGTCTCGATCTTTTATTCGCTTTCATGTTGGTTAATACTGAAAATCCGAATTCACACAAATAAGACGTAGAAAACTGTAATAATATTTTTAAAGCCTTTTTTTGGCCATCATGGGATAATCGCTTCTAATGTCAATCCAAAATGAATTAATTGATTCTTGAGAATATTTTAAAATTAAATCTCGATTATTAGAAAGCGAAATTAGTTCTTCCTCTTCATTCAAGTTAATTCAAATACAGAAGTATGCGTTATTATAAATGGATTACGAACTCCATCAAATTTTTTCATATCTAAATTTAGGAGATAATGAATAATTTTCTCCTCTAATGTTGTTAAATGGTCAATAGCAATTTTATGAGTAATTTATTAAAATCTTTTGAGACTGACTCAGACTTTTCCAAATTGCCTGAGCTATATTCTTCCATAACGTTATTTGTTTTTAAAACCAAACATCCCACCAGTTTATCTGTTGAGTTTAACATATTTTTTTCGGCCTTTGCATACTTGAATTTATGTTATTAAAAATGACACAAATGTCTGACAAGTAAGCTAATCTCCCATCTGCACCAATCAGAACTTCTCAATTTAAATTATATACTGAACATGCGCGAAAATGCTCCGAATTGCGCTCTCCTCCAGAGCACCAAAATCGGCTTGGATACCACAATTAGCAGGCTCATTAATGTCTTAAAAACCGAATTTCGAACCATATAAAATTCAATTCAACAGCAATATTATGAAATACTTAAAAACAGCAATATCACAAAATATTTAAAAACAGAATATCTTTAGAATTTCCGATAGTGAGTATTGTGCGTTGGAAATAAAAATGCTTTATTTGTACAGTGTTGCCATTGCACGCTTTGAAATAGTTGAGTTTGTTAATCAAAAATTCCTTAAAGTTTATAAAATATGAAACAAATAAAAAATTCTAAATTCAGGCTTTTAGGTTCGGGTGGAGGATCACGTTATTCAAAATCTGATGGTTCTAGATACCGTTGTATTTTCACAATGCGAGAAACATACAGACATTCATGCAGATTCTTAATTATTTAATTTCTTTAAATATAATACAGGGCAATAATATTTGGTGGCAACAATTTAAAAAGTGATACGCCGTTTATAGTGAACCGACGCAAAATATCGTTTCGAAACAAACAGCTTTTCTGGGGCTATTACTGCTTTAGGCTAAAAATTTAATAAAATTAAGTAAGACACCTTTCATTTGCCTAAATGCACCAATGCATTCTTTTTCCACCAGAAATAAAAAAAATAAAATTAATCTTTATTTACGTAGCTCCAGAATTAAAAAAAAACTTATCTTCACTACACTGAATTTAAACAAATTACTTTTCATTTGTGTCTCATTCATTTCTTTCTCGATGTTTTATGATACAACTCCTTGCACAGAAAGGGAATCTAGTATATAACATCACCACGCTTATTTAGTTTTCTTTGAAACAGAACCCACATTCTACAACTAAAACTACCGACTGAAAAGAAAACAGCAGATCTATATATACTATAACGCACGCTTTTTGCCTTCCATTAACAATTTTAATCTGCATATTTCCTGCAGGATACCGTAGGATGATCCATATTTAATTACTTATTCCAATTATTTAAACAGCTTCTTAAAAAAGGTAATTTATTATCTTTTTATATTATTAGTCCAAACGGGCAATTTGCCCTGAAGGACTATTAATTTCGTTTTGGCATTTTGCGTTGATTCACTATAAATGTCGGTTCACTTTTCAAATTGTTGCCACCAAAAATTGAAGCCCCGTATTATATTTAAAGAAATTAAATAATGAAGCATTTGTATAAATGTATACATGTTTCTCGCACTGTGATAAAACAACAGTACCTAGAGCCATCAAGTTTTGAATAACGTACGTTTCCACCCGAATATAGGCATCTGGAAACCCAAATTTGGAATTTGTTTTACTATCTATTTCATATTTTGTAAACCTTTAATGAATTTTTAATGAACAAACTCAAAGGATTTAAAAGTGAGCAATGGCAACACTCTACAGGGAAAAATCCTTTTTATCTAAAGCGCGCGGAACTGTATATCGGAAGTTCTAAAGAAATACTCATTTTTAAATTATTTTTCGATATTGCTGTTGAACTGAATTTTATGGTTTAAGTGCGAAGAACATGATATTTAATAAATAAAGGTAATACACAAAACGTTAAAAAAAGACCCTTTGGTCGTAATGTAAAATCCGAAAGCTTTCAGAAATTTTTTTTTCTTAATTATCCACCAGGTCTATAAAAAATTAACAAGAGATCTCAATATCAGGAATTCGGATAATTGCTGAATTTTGCAGTTTCCAAAACATTTATCAGCACGCGGTGACGAATGACTAAGGATTAGGGATATCTTAAGAGTCTACTCAGGATGAACGGAACTATTAAATTCATCATTAAACGAGTGTTGTTAAACTCGCAACTCGGTGATGACATCATCGTGGCGCGAGAAAAGTAAATCGCTACAGATATTTTCAGCGCCGCCAAATGAATCCCAAACTGTGCCTCTCACCGTTTTGCGCCACTTTTTTTATTATTATTATTAACGATCGCATGATTCTCCATCCCTCAAAGCCAGAACTTTGGTCATTGTGAAGACTCTCCCCATTGTGAAGTAATTCGAAGATGAGAATTTCGAAGAATTCGAAAGTTTTGTTGGATGAGGGTGGAGTAAGATCATTTTATTCTTGATCTCGTACCGTCTCAAGACTTTCTTTGAGGGACATTTTACAAGCTGCAATTCTCTTGTAACACGTTTGACATAGGAAACATGATTAGCATGTTATCAAGGAGTCATTTTCAATTGTTACAATTAGGATTTCTCAGTTATGCATTTTTTATTCTTTTGGGGTTTCTCGGTTACACTGTTTCCCAGAATCCTGGTGCTAGTTGTATGAATTCAGAAAATCAACTGCGTATGCTTATTATATTCTATTAATAAAGTTTAAATATCGTAAAAGTTTACGAGAGTTTGCCTGTATATCTACATTTATATCTACTTGATTATGTCTACTTAAAAAAATCTTTCCAATGTCTTAATTACAGGGTGTCATTATTCTACAGCAAAATAGCCTTTGGGTTGTTTTTAAACCTCATACGTTATGCAGTGTTTGGCTTCATGATTATGCTGAGGGTTTAGTTATGCATATAGCACTTCTCAAACACCCTCCTCAAAAAACGAGGGATAAAATCTTGAGAATATGATAGCATGTCGCATCTCCAAATCGTGAAGCTTCGTGCCTAAGAAACAAATTTATAAAGCAGCCGCACTACATGCGCTGCATGAGATGCAGTTCCATCTTATTGGAAGCAGAAGCTCTGTTGATGAAAAACAGCACCGATTCTTGAGGTAAAGTAGTAGTTCATTCAAAGCAAGTGTTCTTGAAGAAAGAAAACTTCGACCGAGAACCATTTTTCTCAAAACTTAATTCTCTAAATAAGAATCCTGTTGCAAAATGTTTAGATTTGGTTTGGTTTATTTAATCATGACAAAGCACGTGAAGACTATCTGCTTAAGGGGTGGGATGCCTTTGTGGACGACTTTCTATGGGAACTCGCTCGTGGATGCGTTATACATGAGGAAAACCACGAAAACGCCCACGTAGCCAGTCCGTTCGCCTGTAATCGAACGCAGGTCAGAACACCAGTATTCAGCGGCTTTACCGCTTAGCCGCTAGTGGGCCCCCAGCTGAAAGATAATGCATCGTGTCGTATTATACTACCGCTGAAATCGTAACAGACCTTGTTTGAACACATATTGCCACTAAGCAAAGCTGTTGTCCATGCCAATACTCCATAACAAAATTCCTAAAACGTGGGTAATCATGCAGTACGATTTTCAGAACGTGCTGCCAACTAATTCTATTAATAAAGTCATTTCAAAACCGGCTTGTACTTCTGCTACCGGCTTGTACTTCTGCTACCGGCTTGTACTTTTCTTTATGTTACAAAAGTGGAATATATATGAAAAGTTCAAACACTACACTGTTGTTCCGTACTTGTAACTTCATTGTTTGGCTGACGGAGCACTTTTCCATCGCAGTTTTGCATGTTATGCATTTCTCACGTTAATCTGTAAAATCTGGCAACTGGAAAGTAATGTTTAGTCTCTGCTAATTGGCATATAGTATATTCCACTGCGCAGCAGAAGAACGCTGACTCGCAAGTATAGACGCTGTCGTTAACTGTTCCTACTCTCTACTAATAAATAATTAAACAATATCGTTGGTAACGCATTTCTTACTACGCACAACTGTTTGACAACAATTATTCATTTTTGCAAAAAAAATAGCTACATGCGTATATAGTCACATGCGTGCGGTGCATTTTTCGGTTCACTGTAACAGTGGATATAGTTTTGCTATTTTGCTCCAATCGTTCTGCAATTGCGTTGGTGAGGACTTATAAGTGCACTCACAGTTATTTTGGACTATTCTTAATTTGTAAATTATTACTAAAAATATTTTTTCGTCGTGAATGTAACGTCCGAAACGGAATTGCATACAAGCCGCTTCCTTTCGAAACATATCTATAATTTCATTGTCCATCGCTTCTCACTTTTATGCTTATTACTAATGGAAGGACCCGATGCCAGTTAAGACTGGGAGTAATGTATCTAACAACAGTGAGAACGATACCGCTGTAAACCTTCTCTAATAACGATGCAAAAATTACGATTCATAGTCATACATTTTTCAGTCTGATGCGATAAGGAACCCACATAAAAAATGTCGATAGAAAAATAAACTAATTCTCTCTCATTATATCAGCAACAATAACACGCAGTTTTTAATGATTTTCGTCTTTCTAATCAAATGGTCGTAAAATCTCAAGTTCTTTCTAATATTTCACCTATATCCAATTTTAGTCGATTAAATGTGGCAAAAAATTTATCATAATTGGATCAGTATCAATAACGCTAACAAACAAAATTCACATTTTTATACAAAGAGAGATTTCGTAAAACTTAAAAATTTTTGGTTAACAACAGATTCTACGGTTTGAAAGCGAGTAGTAGCAGCACTTTTCAAAATAAAACATTTTCATCTCTAACGCCGAGACTGTTGCAACTCGGAAAAATGTGTGCGAAAATTAATGTTTTCAGAGTTTTTAGTCCAAAGGGATTTAATCCCGAAGGACTATTACTTTCGTTTTGCGATTTTGCGTAGATTCACTCTGAATGCCCGTTTCACTTTTCAAATTGTTGCCACTAAATGTTATCGCTCTGCATTAAATTTTAAAAAATGAAAAATCTGCATAAATGTATGCATGTTTCTCGCATTGTGATAAAACTTAGAACCATCGAATTTTGAATGACGTAATCCTACTGCGAATATGGGCATCTGGAAGCCCTAATTTTGAATTTGAAATTTGCTTTATTATCGATTTTATGTTTTGTAACATTTCAACGAATTTCTGATTAACAAACTAAATGATTTCAAAGCGAGCAATGGCAACACTGTACGGAAAAAAAAAAACATTTTTATCTCCAACGCACGAGACTTACGGAAATTCTAAAGATATGTTATTTTTAAATGATTTTGCGATATTGATTTTGAACTGAATTTTATGGTTTGAGTACGTAGTACATGATATTTAATAAAAAAAGGTCGCACACGAAACGTTAAAAAAACGCGCCTTTGGACGTAATTTAAAATCTGAAATCTTTCAGATTTTTTAGTTTTTTATATTTATTAATATCTCGGCTGATTTAAAGTCGTACGAAAATGGGAACACTCGAAACGGCTTCCCACGAATTAGGAAAATGTATTTAATGTTTGGCAATACTATTTTTATTTCACTGTAAAACTTAGAATTTTTTTATTAATAAACTCTACGATTTGAAAGCGAGCAGTGGCAACAATTTTCGAAATAAAGCAGATTTTTAACTCCAGCGTGCGAGACTGTTGCCACTCGGAAAAATGAGGGCGAAAATTGGCGTTTTCTGAGTTTTTAATATCTATGATTTTTTTTTAATTTGACGTCGACTTTTTCCTTGACCCAGAAAAGAATGGTAGTTTGGTGACATAGCTGTAGTAGTGACTGAGTTAATCCTGAACAAACACACAAACAGATAATTCTTCTTTATATAGGGAGATTAACAGAGTTTCTGGTCTTCAAATTTTATATGGACGTTACTTAAGGTGAATTTGGGGATTTTGTTGGTTTGTTACTATGTGGTATTAGATTTTTGCTTCACCTTTCACATAACAGCAATTTCTTTATAATTTATTCTTAATTAGACATTTTTATTATTGACTTTTTAAGTTTATACATATCTACGGTTTGTCACCCGCGCTCTAGATGACAACGGAAATTAATTTTATCAAATGCTTTTCTTTTCTGCTTCCAAATTAATCTTAAATTTAAATATATTACTGTATCTTACTGCAGCTTTACGCGGTTTAAAAAGACTTATTTCTATAGTTTTATGTTTCCTCTTTATTGTTTTCATCTCTCATTACAGACAGACAAAAAAACTGTGGCAGGTCAGATTTTAACTGACACTCTTAGTCTTTTTAGTTGCATCTACCATGAAATTCAACTCTGCCACCGAATTTACACATAATTTCTTCTAGAGTTTCTCTTCTCTTTTTGATATGCATGATCGAAGCATTTTTCTATACTTTATTATCCGTAGTTTCTTGATTATCCAACTTAGCGTCATCATCTTGACGTATACGTTACCGGCAAAGTATGAAACGCCGGCATTCTATAGCATGCTTAGGCATCGTATATAATGCCGGACGTTTTTAGGTAAAGTATTGCTGCGTGCGTACGGGTTCGTAATGGATTGAATGCACAAGTCGTTAAAAAGTTAATAAAATTTATTCTTTTCACAAGAAATAAAACAAAATGCTGAAATATTTCCTCAGAGATATTCGTACAATATCTCAAATGTTAAATAAAACTCAGTTAAAAAACGGAGAACCTAATTCTATCTCATAGCGAATTCACTACAATAACAGCATTAGGTATTAAATATTAAATGCACGCGCTCTTTTATTTTTACTTTTCCAACGTAGCTTTCTTTCTCTTCAAATTCGTCTGTGTTGCACGGGAAAATAAAACAATTTTAATTACAATTCTAAATAAATACGAAATCCGTAACAGTATGAAGTATGAGAATTATTACATACTTTCCCTAGACATTGTACGTAATACCTAAGTATTCTATAGAATGACAAATGCTATTTAGGCAAAGCATGAAAAAAGGTCCTTGAAAAGGCTATTACATAAATCAGGTGCATTCCTCAAAAATACTAACGTCATTCTGGAAAAAAATAATGAGAGTGCCATTAAACACATTTATTCAAAATACTTAAAGAAAAATAAAAGTTGTACAAAACAAAATTTGCGCCTTTAAGAGGAAAAATGTTCATACAAAAAATAAATTAAAATTAACCAAATTGTGGCAACATGGTAGGCTTGAATGACATTTTGAATTGCATTTCATTTTTCACGCAAAGACATTTCATATTTTAATATTTTGTTTTACACATACATTTGACGTATCCTTTGCCGCTTCCACTGGGCTGAGTAATTAATTGCAACTGACCGAAGAGGAATTTCGTGATCAGGAATATCTTCAATTCTAAGCAAGTTCTTAGGGCATAAAATGAATTGTGATCTAGCATATACTTGTTTCCAAATTCCTTCAGAAGTTCCAAGTCGGTAGAAAGCATCCTCTGCCATACTCATTACGACTGTCAATATACATACTATGCGAATCACCTCGCCTCTTGTCAACGTCAGAAATAGGAACTCGCACAGAAATTTCCAAAGAAGCAGTGGGATTTGTTTTCCCCAAATTCATTTTCATTTTTTGAAGTATTTCCAGACTCATTTTAGAATTTATTTCACTTTCAATATAATTTTCAGCTTTAAAACAAAAGGGTGCACAAAATATCCATTTCATCATC
The DNA here is from genome assembly GCA_000611955.2 of Stegodyphus mimosarum. NCBI lineage: Eukaryota > Metazoa > Arthropoda > Arachnida > Araneae > Eresidae > Stegodyphus > Stegodyphus mimosarum. The sequence goes on from KK113929.1 coordinate 95,994, forward strand.
TTTCCTAGCATGGCCGTAGAAGGCATGAAGTGTTTGAGGACACGTATTGCACTCAAATACATCACTCATTTCTTTTAAACACACACACACAACAAGTATCAGAAACGGAAATCTCTTCGGTAAGCATATCTTCATCATGTTGGTTTAATCCACTATCGACAATAATCTCAACTATGTTTTTTTAAACAAGCTATTTTTCTTGCATAATCTGATTAGTTTTAGCTTTTTCCATTGGTCAGACACTTTCTACTACTTTTTCTAGCTGCTCCTCATATTTACGTACGAACTGAAGATGTATTTCCCACTTTGCAGGTTTCCAATTTGGAATTCTATAGAATGCCTAGGAAATGTGTGAAATATGAATCGTTTCATACATTGCCTGCTAGTTTTAGGCATTATACACAATGCCTAGACGTTCTATAGAATGCGGGATTCCAAAGTTTGCCGGTAACATATGGATGCAACCAAAGAATATACGTGTAAACGCAATCAGGCGCTTCAAAGGTAGATTACAATCGTTAGTAGATTTACTACACGGAATTCCCATTTCTTCTTGAAAACGCATAATTTCGTGTTCCATTCGCATAACCACAAATTACGATCAGGAAATATTTCTTTTGAATCAAAAAATAAGGTATTTCGGTGTTTTCAAGAAATATTAAAATTTTCTGGAGTTAAAAATTAACAAAAAAGCTAGCAAACTGGAACAAATATGCATGACGAGAAAGAAAAGAACAAACAGGAATCACGAAAAAGAAATAAAAGAACAAATAGCAATCACGACAAGCGAAATTCCTAGTTTACAGAAAAAAATAGCAGCAGAAGAATCATCATTCTTAACATATAATTTTTAAAGTTTTGTTTATTGCAATTTATCTGATCCTTAAATGTTACAATTGGGTAATATGAAAGCAATCTGTAAATTCTTAATTCTTTGATAGCTATAAATTTTATTAATACAAAAATTATATTTAAAGGATGCTAATTTTTCTTATAAAGTTAAATTTTAATAAAATATTAGTTTAATAATATGATTTCTTATAACGATCTTTTTTATCATAAAATAATTTTAGAACAGGAAGTTTCTTCAGCAATGAATTATTCGCACTTAACCCTAGATTTCCTTATTATAAAGCCTTTTTAAAAATACTTTACTTCATCGACAACAATGTCTTCGATAACTTTTCTCCAAAAAATTCGCTATTATTTATTACAAATGGAAAAAGCAAAGCAAAAAAAAAAAAAAAAAAGGAAAAAGAAAAGCAAAAAAAAAAAAAAATCTGAAAGGTTTCAGATTTTATATTACTCCCAAAGGGGCTTTTTTTTAACGTTTTGTGTGTTACCTTTATTGATTAAATATCATGTTCTTCGCACTTAAACCACATAAAATTCAACAGCAATATCACAAAATATTTAAAAACAGCATATTTTTAGAATTTCTGGTACACAGTCTCGCGCGCTGGAGATAAAAATGTTTTTTTTTTCCTACAGTTTTGTCATTGCTTGCTTTGAAATCGTTAAGTTTGTTAATTAAAAAATCGTTAACGTTTACAAAATTTGAAATAGATAATAAAACAAATTCGAATTTCAAAACTCGGGCTTCCAAGGTCCATGTTCGGTTGGAGGACTACGTTATACAAAATTCAATGGCTCTAGGTACCGTTGTTTTTTCACAATGCGAGAAACATTCATGCATTAATGCAGATTTTTCATTAATTAGTTTCTTTAAATGTAAACATGGCGATAATATTTGGTGGCAACAGTTTGAAAAATGAGTCAACCCAGAAAGTGAAACGACACAAAATTCCGTTTTGACACTAACAGCCCTTTGAGTCTAATGCCCCTTTGGGCTAAATATTATGCTCGCAGTTTATTTATGTATAGGCATGAAACTCGTTTTAAGTTATTAGTCGTAAGAATCAAGCACATATTATTAATTATTAACCTAATCTGCATTGTAGATACCCATCATATGCCTTACATATTATAGAACCTGACACTAGCAATGGAAGTTTTAATGAGCTCATTTGAAATCAACCTTAAGATTTCGTTCTGCATTAACAGATTTCCCCTCAAACTAATAACAGACCTCTGCCGAATCTAAATAAATACCCAATAATTAGCTGCTGACTCTGTCTGCAAATACACTCACGTTTGTGAAAATTGCAACACCATGAAGGACTTACGCGAGTGAGCTGAAATTTTCAGGAAATGCAAAGTAGCGCATGATATGCAAATGATTAGAATTGCAAATCCGTAGCGCATGCGTATGCTGAGCAGCGCCCTCTGAACGGCTGATGGATCCGAATAAATAGACGGCTGTAGCGAGGCGTGTATGGTTATCGGCGGTTATCTGCTAGTGGTAAACGTTAACTCAATCTGTACTTATGCCTCGTCGACGAAAGAGAGCGAGATTTGAACAACTTACAGAGTTTGAACGAGGGAGAATCATCGGCCTTCGTGAAGCTGGATTGTCGTATCGTGCAGTAGCCTCTCGTGTGCAGCGTAACAGCAGCACAGTGATGCGCGTTTGGAAGCAGTGGACGGACGAGTGTCGGACAACTCGGAAATCCGGGAGTGGACCCCGAAATGTGACGTCAGCTCGCGATGATAGACACCTGGTCCGCATGGCGCGGACGGACCGTACAGCTTCCTCTAGACAATTGGCAGCACTGTGGTCAATAGCTACAGGTGTTTCATTGTGTGCTTCATCAATTCGTAGACGTCTGCTGCAGTGTGGACTGCGCGCACGGACTCCTTTATACAGGATCCCCCTAACGCACGACCATCGCCGCCTGCGGCTACAATGGGCCAATCAGCATAGAGACTGGCGTGCTGATTGGCAGCATGTCGTGTTTTCTGACGAATCCCGCTTTAATTTGTGGTACCATGATGGCCGCATTCGTGTCAGACGCTATGCCGGTGAACGCCACCTTCCGGAGTGCATTATCGAACGCCACAGTGGACGAACACCCGGAGTTATGGTCTGGGGCGCCATAGCATATCATAGACGATCTCAATTGCTACGAATTGTGGGCAATCTGAACAGCAACCGGTATATCCGTGAAGTTCTACAGCCCGAAGCTGTTCCCTTCCTTCAAAGCTTGCCAGGCGCTGTATTTCAACAGGACAATGCCCGCCCTCATACTGCTCGGATTGTTAAATCCTTCTTTGCAGCGCAGCAGGTACAGCTTCTTCCTTGGCCTGCGTGTTCCCCGGATATGTCGCCAATTGAACATGTGTGGGATGTCATTGGTCGGCGTCTTGCTCGTGATCCTCGTCCTGTTGCGTCTGCAGACGAACTTTGGGTACGCGTACAAACGATATGGAATGCTCTTCCTCAGTCAGACATTCAAACTTTGTTTGACTCCATGCCACGTCGTGTAGCAGCACTTATTGCGGCGCGTGGTGGCCACACAAAATACTGATTCTGATCTCTTGTTCTTGTTTGTTTGCTTTGAACATTTAATCATTTATTTGTACCACTCAACTGTGTATTAAATTGCATTCAATTATGACGATTTCTTCTTGGTGTTGCAATTTTCACAAACGTGAGTGTATGTTCGAAATTACGTTGGTGTGAAGTTTGAAAATACCATAAATCGATTAAAATAATGTCCCTACTCAAAAAGTAGTGATTTTGAATTAATACAATGTTGAGATCAATAGGGTTCCAACCTATAAGGGTACAGAATGACATTCCTATAGTTGAAACCGCTAGTGTAAAAAGTGGCACAAGTGGCAATGAATAAGTCTCTATTCAATTTCACTCACGGATATTTTGTTGTTGCTTTTTGAGAATATAAACTGTGATTACTGATATATTAAACAAATCCTCTTTATGGGTATTAAAATTGTCGAAACTAATTTATTGAACCTAAAATAACTAATAATCAATGTAATGAAATTTGATAATTGATAATTTAATAATTATTGTTAAGTTAGTAACCCAACAAATTGTTGAGTACAACTTTATTACTGAAACTTATCAATTAGCAATTTTATTTTGCATTCAGTTGGACAGATTCATAGCTCCAGCTTACTGGTAAATTATTTTATTTTTATAATTTTATATTTAGATGAGTTTTATATTTAATTTCTGTTATAAAGACACAGCGTTACACGTAAAATTTTATTCTAAATAAATAAAATGCACACTTACACGTTACTTTCAATTCAAATACATAAATGTCATATACAAATTCAGAAGATTTACAAGTTGCGCCCTAATTTGTGACTTTGGAAGAGGTTTGGTTTGATTTAGTTTATGTGATTACGGCAGAGCCTCGAGGGCTATCTACCTAAGGGAAGGGATGCCTTCGTGGAGGACTTAAGGGAACCTGGTTCCTATGCACGTTACGCATTTGGAAAACCACGAAAACGTCCCCGCAGCTAACCCGTTAGCGGGATTCAAACCTCGGACCGAACTACCAGTGCTCAGCGACTTTATCACTCGGCCAATGGTGAGCCTGCACCAACACCATGTTAAAATTTTCTTTCTACAACCTTATAAGGTCGAGAAAATATATATACAATGTTTGCTTTACAAGACATTGTAGTCTGTCCTTTGGAGTTAATCATAATCAAATTCTTTACACTTTATTTCTGTTACCTTATACATATTCATTTTAATTCAAACGGCTGGCATTTTCTTTCTCTTCTTCTTCTAAAATGTCTTTATTTTTGCAAGCTGTATACAACTTTAACTTGCAATCAGATTAAATACCAAAGTCTGAAAATTAAAGAGATATTAGTTTAGACTTTGGGTTTCA
>KK113929.1:100823-114831 GCA_000611955.2 Stegodyphus mimosarum
ATGTTGATGAGTTTTAAGGGATGAAACTCGATGAAGTTTTAAGGGAGTCTATGATGACCAAGACGACCACAGCCGAATATGCACTGGCAACTAACTGATAGCCAGACATAATTTTTTAGGGATTAAATTTCCATCAGTCCAATTAAATTTTGTATTACGTTAATGTATTAGTAGCTAAAAAATGCTGGCTTTCGATTTTTATTTGTTCATTCATTACTTTATTTTTCAAATGCATTACTGATCAGCTTGGAGACTTTCCAACTTTTAATTTGGAAAATTTTGAAAACTGACAAACAGATTAAAAATAAATCTCTCATTAAAATTTTTAGTTATTTTTTTAAAAAAAAAAAAAGGTTTAGTGAAGCATTGTCCTACTTCCTATTCATTTTAATACAGATATACCAACTAAAAAGAATTTATGTAAAAAAAGCAACACTTTGTTTAATTATTTTCTTAACTGCTTATTCTTCTTATTCTTATACTTAACTTCCTGAAACTTGCCTGATTTCAGGCTCCTGGCCGCGCCAGTTATCATAAAAAATATGCATATATAATCATTATATCACAAAATTTGATTTTAATGGGTCCAGCTAGTGTTACTTCATTCTAATTACACATCTCACGATTTAAATGCATTTTTATTTAAATCAATCAGATTAAAAAGGGAGAAGATATTCTTAAAAACTGCGCTCATTGCTTATAAATCGCTTAGTTTGTAACTCAAGAACAGTTAGATTAAATCTGAAAGTTAAATAGCTTAAGCTCTACAGAATGGGCCTTGAGTGGATGGTTGTCTCACTGTGTGGGCGGGGGGGGGGCTGACGATGGTGTCAGTGACTAATTTTTGGCGCGTAGTTTGGCGAAAGGTCGCTGCGCCTGGCGACCATTTAGTGACATTTTGTTTCGGTCCCTGTACAGCTGCAATAAATATTCTATTGAATAACTGTAATTGATGCTTCATGTGGCTGTAACCGTATCCGGCTGTCGTATGCCTTCCAGTGGTTTCTAGGGCAGGGTATTCAAGGCCGGGTAAGAAATGGACCAGGTAGAGCATCAGTTTCCGAGTAGGAGTTGTTTAGTTCAGCATGAGTTCGGAGTACTGAGAGATCTCTGTAGCTGCTTCGCCTTTTCAGATGCACTTTGGATTGCTTTGTTTTTAACGTTATTAGTATTTCGAAGTGTAACTACTGATTGTGCTCTAGGATTCTGAGAAGAGTTGTACGAATAATTTTGTGGAATGTTCCAGAACTGTAAAATTGTTTCTTTTGGTAAAATAAATTTTATTAAGCTATCATCGGTTCTGAATCTATTACGCATCCGCACGCAAGAAACAATATCATTTAAGAAATCAGAATGGTTGTTGGTAGAGATCCCACCCTTAAGATTTCTTTTTTGTTCAGTCTTGCAACCTCCGTTTTTGATCTTCGTGTTCCAATGAGCCTTACGCACATCCATGCGTTTGTACCATGATTGTTGTACGTGTTTTGCGTATCATATCAACCTATGCCGGTACGCATAATTCACAAATGCACATCAGTATCGCCACTAAAGGAGGGATTTCAAAAATGGACCAATGAGCTTCTATTGCTCTCATGACGCTGAATCTTTGAAACTATGCACATGAGCGCATGTTGTTGTTTACGTTTTATTTTACATTAGTTTCACAGTTATAAATGCATAACATATAAATGCTGCTATCATTTTAGTAGAAAATCTCGCAGTGACTTTACAAGTTTATTTAATTCTCAATATTTCACTTTCGCGAAACTTATCACGCACTGATATTCGGATTAATGTTCGTGGCATATTATCGCTCTTCACATCGAGAAAATGACTCGAAATGCAATTAGCTTCGAATATTATGCATTTATTAAGACCTGTGGATGAAGAGAACTCATGTGTATAACTAACTTTTTTTTACTGAGTTGAGAATAACTGCAAGTGTTGCAATGAATCTAGTATTTTCTTATCTCGACGTTTACATTTCTTTAATTCTGAAAGTGTGGAATTCAAAGTATATATTGCAAATAATCTGATTATACCTACTGTTAACATTAAAAGTTATATATGAATCAATTAAATATATTCGTTGTGAATAGCATAAATTCATTTTGCTTGAAGACTATTTCTTGTGTAGGCAATGCATTTAAGAGTGAACAGTTATTAATAGGAAATTTAACACACTAAATGTGTAGGAATGCAAATTAGAAAAATTCACTTTGAATAAAACTGTGCATTGGCTATTATTATAGAACATCTTTTTCATATAGACTGCAATAAAAATGCTAAGACTTCTACTATTTACATGTATAATTATGCTTACATTTCATCTAACTTCGCACTGAAAATTTTCACAAAAAATCCATGATCTTTAATTATTTTTTACAGGAAATTGCGTGTCGAAACATTTTCAACCATCTTGCTGAACGTAAGGTATAGGTCATGGGAAATGAAAGAAATAGCATTGGAAGCCCACTGGTCCATTAAGAAACCACTGCCTCGGTGGAGATACAGATGTGCGCTTACAAAAATATCTGCGGATATTAAATTTCATTAAAATTTGTCCATGAATTCTGAAGATTATCAACCGAATGTGAACGCTGTCTTAATTTTGAACACTGGTGTAGAATAATTCTTTACAAATTTTATGGCACTGTTTGGGAAAATACAGATGCCAAAGTGAAGCACGTCACGAATAACAAAATTAAAAAATATTAGTTTATATATATACAAAATCGGCATTATTCACTACCACTTTCTTTCTTTCAAACTGTTCATCGCTTCAAACAAGAATCTAGAACTAAGCAAAGACAGATAACACATATCTATGCAAGATAAAAAATTTGTAAATCAAAATTTTAACTTTAATTTGCAATAGTCCATTAACTCTCCATTTTAATTTGACTGTTTCCCCTTTCTATCCTAAAATTAGTAACAGCTTATAATCAACCTGTGTAAACTGCACCATTTCAAAATTTATTCCTGGCATATGACTTTTGCATAAAACTCATGACGCAGAGACTTGCTTAATTATTTGTTCAATTAATAAGTTTCAAATTTCCAAATCGAAATTTTTACAGGAATGAGAAAAATGTATACATAAACTAAATCATTCTGAATCAAGATTTCACCTTGAACAGACTATATCTTGTATTCAAGAATGAATGATTAAATCAGCACGTTCAAGATTTCATCTTGAACAAGTTGCATTCGCTATATGTTTCTTTGGCTATACCTGTTGCCACTGCTTCTGTTACTATAACAACAGCGCGCTTATTGCTCTATACATATGGCTGCATATATGAATAATAAAAAAAGTTTAACCGACCTTAATAGCTCTACTATCTTCATATATCACGATTTAAATAATTTCACACGCATACATATATTCGAAATTCATTTATTTGAATTTCAGTTTTTGGTCTTTGTGAAAAATTGGTTCTAAATTTCTTTCTGTATGTATTTACTGATCAATTTTCAGCGGCATAAAAAATTCTTCAAATTCTTAAAATTTTTGAAATTATTTTATAACTTTTTTGTGTTTATGTGTATGTATATTTTACGCAAAGAAGTATTTTTTATATTCAGAGTTAGTATTTCTAAACATATACATTTGTTAACACCTGCATTTTGGCTTCGATTAGAAACAGTTAAATATGCAATATAGATATCTAAATTAGAAAAAAAAAAGACATTTGATGTCAAATAAAATCTGATATTAGCCTGTTGCGTACGAAGTGAATTATAATGATTACGCATCCTTGTACTAGTTACAATAAAAAATACATACACAAATAAATCGTGGAAATTTTGAAAATCAGTTATCTGCTTACCTCATAACTGCTAAACAGAAATATAATTTTTTCTTTTACGTCTTTCTAATTAAACAATAAACGCTAAAAGTATCAGATTGAGTTTTGAATTAAATAATAAACATGAAAGTGTCATGCTGTTCTCTTAAATTTTGAAATGGAGTGAAATTGTTAGCTGTAAACTTGTTACGAAGCAGAAAACAGAAACAAAAATTTTGAAAGGAAGTGAAGTCATTAGCTGTAAACTTGTTAGAGGGAGAAATCAGGAACAAGTCAAGTATACTGATGGTCCTCGTCGAAGACTGAGCAAGGTACTTATAAAAAAAAAAGGACTAACGCAGTTACGGTCTCAAATAATATTGCAATACTCCTAAAACGTGAGTTAAAAGGTAACCCCATTATTCTTCGTGAGGCAGGTGGTGTTGCAATATAGCTCTAATCACGGATTTCCCTTCTCCAAGGTACGTGTTATCCTTGTTTAAATGGTCGTTTTTTGATGAGATACATTTTGCAGACTACTTCGCGCTAAATTTGTGAAACACGAGAAAAATAACAAAAAGTATTTCATTTGAACAAAGTTGCTCACATGAAAAACTAAGTGAAACCGAAAAGGATAGCAGAGGTAACACGGGGGTTCTCAAGACCACGGGGCTATTCTAAGTAGTTTCAGGGAGGGATGCGGTCAACCTTTTCTTTAGCTGTTCAGTATTTCGTTTAGGTTTATGAATATTTTAAAAAAAAAAAAAAACTTTCACTCAAGTTTGGAATTTATCAACATTTTCTACTTTTTTTTATTTTTGATTACAAACAAACATGTTAAAAAATAATGTAAATCTAAATGTACACATATTTTTCAAGTTTGGGAAGAGGGGACTTCCAGTAGTGGTGAAAGGGGTGGAAGGTGGGGCAAAAAAGACTGACACTCTTTGGGTTAAATTGATCCCGTGACACAATATAACTTTCTGACTATGGCTAAACTGATCCCATGGACTGACTTCCTGAATACCATACACATTTCTGAGTGACTTAACTGATTTCATGGCACAACATAACTTTTTAGTTTATAAACTGCAATTCAGTGTCATATCTACATTTGAGATGATTTAAAATCTCCAGCGCTGATTTTGACGATAAAACGATACGAAGATCATATCAAAACATTTTATGATGGATAACAAATGATGATGTTTTATGATGGATATCACAAATTCCTCATAAATTTCGTTTATTTGAAAACGTGAAGTGCCAAGAATACGGCAATACTGTTGATCTGATAAGAAAACTCTGCAGATACTTTTTTTCACATTGTTTATTTCCCAGGAGCAATTTGATAATAATGCAGCTCTCGTTAAATGTTAACAGTTGAGGTCACGATCTTCAGGACATTAAGCGTAGATGGATTAGATACCCAATTCAAACTTAAGGATATTGCGTAATAAATGCGTAAAAAATATGCATGTTTTTTCCCTTTACGATGTTTACTTTCTCAGAGAAAGTTATTTGCTTATATTATATTAAAAAAAAAGATTAACTTATATATATATATTTACTCGGAAATGGTATTGAGATGATTTGTTTCAAAGTGAAAAAATTTGTGATACTGTTTTATATATATATTTTTTAACAATGGCGGGCCGTCAGCCGTCTTCAGCTTGGCCACTACTAAGGCCAGAAGTGGTGGTCACTTTATTATGTATATGCTGTACTTTCACATACCGGAAGATCTTCAATTAGTACACATATTTGCTTCAAATTTATAAACTAATGATTTTTCAATTTTTAGATAGAATTTTTTCCAGTAGTACAGAAAATTATAATTCTTTACACTATGCGTGAATCTAAATTTTTTCTTTTATACTGAAAGAAAATCCTCGGAATTCAGCATTTTCTCATTTCTTTTATATCCGAAATGCTGTAAATTAAACAGTCGTGAACGTAACAATTTATTCAACCCGCGCCGCAAATGTTTTTTGTATTCTCAGATTCCCCTTCACAACTAACAATACAAATTAGTGAACAAAACAAACCCATTTATTATTATCTCCATTAAAAGAACATTTAACAAAGAAGACCAAAAACGGGATGTGTTTTAACAATACTTTATTCCTCGGAAGTATGTATTACTTCAATTTAATATCATTTCTCCTGCCAAATAAAACAAGTATACAAATATTCACTTTAATTGATAATACAGCCTTAAATGCTCTGTTTAATTCGATTATTTTCCCCTTTTTTATTTTAAAAAAGAAAAAAAAAACATACCTATCTTTCTCAATTGCATTTTTTCAAATTTAAATTAGTCCTCGTCCCATCATGATTTTTAATATGTAACACTTAAGCCAATAATGATAGAAAAATTTGCAAACAAAAATCTAAATCGGCCAATGAGAATAAAGTCAAACTTGAACTATAACATTTTCAACTTAAATTTCGAAGTGTAATGTCTATATTTCTTCTCAGTTTCTCGGGCTTTTGACCTTGCTATCCACTACTGCTATCTCAATCTTCAAATATATTACAAAATATAAAAAGCACCACTACAACTAAGCAAAAACAAATGCCAATTGAGCTTTGTTCTATGTTATTGCTCTGCGTAGCTCACTTGATTGTGGCAAGCACACTAGCGCTATTTACCTAAAGAAAAGATGGTTTGGTTTGGTTTACTGAGATTATGGCAAAGCCCTAGTGGGCTATCTGCCTAAGGGAAGGCATGCCTTCGTGGAGGACTTCATAAGGAAAACTGGCTCGTTTACACGTGGGGTAAACTATGAAAACGGCCAAGCAACCAGTCCGTTCGCATGAAATCGAGCAAAAGTCGGAACTACCAGTGTTCAATGACTTTACCGCTCGGCCGCTGGTGGGCCCTAAGGAAAAGAATGCTTTCGTAGAAAGCTGTCTAAGAAAACCTAATTTATATTAACATTACGCGTGCAGAAAACAATTATCTATCATCGTTCAATGATCTTATCTATTTGGCCATTAGCAGTTCTCTTTCTCTCTTACTTCAGTACTTCAAGATACAACGTATTACAGAACTTCTAACCTACTACAAGAATAGACAGGACTAAAATCACATATAAATCTTAAAATCCTGATCGGGACAAAATCATGGATTAAGTCATTTATTTCTAAAAGGAAATCCCAACACCCTAATCAAAAAACAATTTATTTGGAAGCATCATCAATCAGCTACTTGGGAGGGAAAAAAACGCATTACTCACATCAGGCAAAATATTGCAATAAAATATGTGCACATAATGAGTGACATCTTAAATGTTATCTCAATCAAAATGAACTGTCATATTAACATTGTTCAGGAAACCAACTATTATCTCCACCTGTATGACTAACTTCCATCGTAAAGGCGCCAAACAATTCTAAATCCTGGAAAACTAATCCCCTACGGTAAGTTCTGGGTGTTTCCGTATTACTCAAAAACAAGAATATAATCATGTTCTAAACCTTTGACATCCCAATGACTTCATTCATAATCGTATGAAATCGTTGTATTTTTTCTCTTTTAAACTTCTTTAATAAATATCTTAAAACTTCAATAACTTTATTAAAATAATTACTAACATACGCAAAGAAGACTCACAAATAAAAACTTGTTCGCAATTATTCAAAAACTCACAAAGTTTTCAGATTAAGATTTAGACTGTTTCTACATCTACTATACGTCGTACTGTTTCATGCTTTCAATTTACAAGCACAGATAAGATCCCAAATCCTGTTTCAAAGATTTGTAAGCGCCTGTTTGCTAAAATTATTTCAGCCAATAAGATTTCTGGCTACGCACTTTCATGTGACTTTATGGTTATATCAATTAATCACTAACCACTGTACAATACACATGATGTACACGACATAATTTTCATGAGAATGCAGATAACAGTGTTATTAAAGGGTGTTACACAAACCAGTGTTACACAAAGGGTACAAAGCATACAATTAATAAATATTTAGCAATTACAGTTAATGTATACTCCGATAAGACAAAAAAAAAAAGAAGCACGGTTATAAACCGTAAAGATCAGCTTAAGCAATAAGTATTTATGGCTTTGGCCCGGACATTCCGGGATTCGCAATTACGTCCGGGATTGCGCCCTGAATTGAAAAATTTCCGGGATTTTTAAATGCTAGTGTTTGTTTTATCTAGTTTGTTTCACCGTTAAATATATAGAGAAGAATATTTTTTTTTTCAACCATGAACAACATTTGGTGTCCAGAAGGATATCGATTATATGTGTTCGCAGTAATTGAACTCGATAGTGAGTTCCAAATATTCATACAGTGAATTTTATAAATACATAAAAATCTCAGAAAACGTTCCTAAGTAAAGTACAGTGGCTGCGAGTGGTTAAGACTGCTGAATACTAGTAGTTCCACCTAGCCGTATCGAAGGGTTCGACTACCGGCGATGGCATTGATATAAATTGTTCGCCCCTTCACAGGATGAACGGTTCACAGGAATTTCCAGAAGCCAACGTTTACCGTCTTAATTAGATGCATCCATAATAAAATGACCACCGCTTCTGGCCTTAGTAGTGGCCAAAGCCTAAAATGGCTAGTGCACGCCATTTAAAAAAAAAACTTTAATCTGTCGCACGATATTGTGTACCAGACTTGTTGCAGGCTTTTCTAACCACTGAAATAGATTTTTCACAAAATGTTTCAGACGTGGGAATCAATAGAAATTTTTCAGAGGGGGAGGGGCAGAGATTGGAAGCAAATAATTACCTCCATAAATTCTAGTTTGTTTTTTTTTTTTTTTTTTTTTTTTTTAAAAACCCGCCCAGCCAGAACGATGGTTAGGGGAGCCTGACTGCGATACTGAAAGGCCCGCGTTCGAATCCCGAAGAAGGCATTGATGTAAAATTGTCTGTCCCTTCAGACGAGGTAACGGTGGCCGCCTATTAGGTGCCTCCATAATAAAATGGTCACCGCTTATGGCCTTAGTAAGTGGCCAATACCGTTATGGGCAAGTGGCCGCCATTCATTAAAAAAAAATTCCAGTTTTTTAATTCTGTGGAGGATCACAATCAGATTACAGAACACAATATTACATCGATACAAAAGCATATGTATTTTACATATACTTCAAATACGTTTAATTCAAAGATATATTTTCTGCTCAATACCATGTGGATCATATACCCTGTCTTCCAATCGGTAGAAGCACGATATCCTGAATTATCTTTACTAAAGTATGGTAACTCTACCCTACTTATGACCGATTACGTGCATCTTTGTTCTATTTTGTTATAAAACAAATCTGAAGATGTTCGATTTAAAAATGTAAAACATGAAACATAGCGGAATATTTTTAACAGATTGTTAGTAAGATTACCAAGTCAGCTGGTATTGAGTACAAAGCTTGTTAATGATTTAAAAAACTGTGTTTAGAAATATATACTGGTCTGAATTTAAGAGGTCTTATATACAAGTATACTAAAATAATACCATTTTTAAGGCATTTTACCCGAAAAAAATACTGAACATAAAATGGCCATTTATAAATATGGTTATCGAAAGTATTTTAGAAAAATAATAATGAAAATATCTAAATACCATGTGTACACTACAATATTTGACACCATTTGAAGAATTTTAAATTTGAACAACGCTTACGTGGCGGTTTTATTTATTTATTCTCTCCGAAACACAACTAAATCATGAATAGATACGTCCTCATTGACAAAACCGAAAATTTTAAGCAAGGACATAATGTTTACCTTAAATAAAAAAATATTAATTCCTAGTAGGGATATGGAGTCTCATTATTTTCTATGTGCGAAAGCAAAAGCGAAACGTTAAAAGCTCTCAAAGCAGACTTTATTTTATTTCATTTTCAAAATTAGCTAAATTTAATGCAACTCCAACAGATCATGCTGCCTTATTCTTCACCCGAAAACTGCCTGAACAGTTTTCCAAAAAGGTATGTGTCGTTCCTTATGATATTTTATTTCGCTTCGCAAAAATACCTCATTGATTACTCAAATACTCTTCATCTAGTAATGGCGTTAAGTATGTTGGCTGTAAATAATTGACAGAAATAACAGTTAAACTAAAAAAAACACGCAATAAAATATTGTACAGACAAGGGCGATACTGGAGATCGCGAAAGCTCACTGAATAGCAAATAAACACATCAATCACCACACCCAATGGACCATCATGATCCTAGTCATGATACAACTGCACTGAACACAATACGTAAACATTAACTGATGACGTTATGCAGTTTTTCCCGATTGCATCTCTTAAACGAATTTCGCAAATAGCCTCAATGTAAAACATGGCGTGGCCACATTTAAACCATGTGGTTTTCCCTTTTTATAAATAAGATTTTATAGATAAAAAAATGCTTAAATTTGGTCTCTTAAAATAATTTTCTTACCTCAAAATCTTGTTCGTGTCCTTAATTTCTGTCTTTTTTTTCTGAATGACAAGATAAGATTTGAATGATACTATATAAATAAAGGATAAATTAAATAACTCGAGACAAAAAAAAGAAGACTTAAATTACAATTATAGTTAAAACTCCTCAAATTTTGACAATTGTCTTAAGAAAGTTCATGCCACAAATTATTTAAATGATTCTCCCGAAATATTAGATTAACGTTTACCATAAAGGCACAAGAAAAATTAAACTTTCTGTGAAAAACAAAATTTTAAAAAGCACTCTTTGAAACACAGCGATATTTTTTTGTAACATCTGGCGGTACTCCAGATGAATTCTGACAGAATTCACAATATTTGGGGAAAAAGGGGAATATCAAAATGCAAATTGCACTTTTCACAAATTTCGTAATGTAGAATATGTGGAGAATTTATGTGGAATGCCTGTGAAGTGGTTCAGAGATTTCACAAAAGATTACAGTAAGAGATATGTTTTATAATTACAGGATAAAAGATAAACATAAACGGTATATAATGACCACGCAATAAAATACTCACAGAATGATCAATTTAATTCACTATAAAATATTTACACAAAGAAACTAAACTATACTGCACATATACTTCCTTCTAATAACATTTAAACTATAAAATCTCCAGTTCAGTGTCGCCATATGAAATTTTCGTCAATTTTTATCAGGTAAGTTAAATGGCAAATTTAAACTACTTTTGTGTAATTCTGCTAAGTCGAGAATGCTATTTATATTGTTGATATACTGATATAGATTTTAAATATATAAATGCACCAAGGTATAAGGCCTTTTACAAACTGGCAAATACTGGGCCAATTTATAAAGATTTAAATTATTTTAACAATATCTCTTTTTATTTAACCCTTTGGGTACACATTTATTTGAAAGTTTGAGATACGTCAAATGTAACCAAAGGGTTAAGTAAAATTCTGCTTCATATGAACTCTGTTAATAAATGATTTTACTTAAACATTCTTAACAACTAAATGTTTTTTAAACATAAATAAAATTTAACAATTTACTTCAACAACGAAATTCTGTTCACGATGAATAACGAAAATTTATCGCCTTGATTAAAAATAAATAGCTAAATTCGAATACGTCAGATTTTTAAATATAAACTACCATTACATGTCGTTAATTAAATGTTATCTCGCAATAATAATAAGACATAAGAATCAGAAGAATGTTATTTATCTACAGAACAGCGATAATAAATTAACATAAATAATATGATGAGATATCCCAAAGACAATCTCAAATAATTTTAAATAAATTTAAAAGCGATACACAATGTATTATTGTGAACACATAATGAAATGATACAGCATAATAGAATTAATCGGCAAACCTAGACACATTGCTTTTAATTACTAAATAATGAAGACTTTTTTTATAAATAATAAAAGAACACAAATTCTTAAAACCGGGTCGTGTACTATGATATAGCATAATTAATACAAATACCTTCTTGTTAAAAATTTAAACGCATAAAAAAAATAGCAAACTTCGTCAGAGACATTAGTTAAAATAATCTCAATGACGCAAACACAGCAGTCCGCTTTCAGAATCTGTGAAGGCTTTTAATTTCGTCGTGTTATGCAAAGCTAATGACAACACAAGAGACAAGAACAGTAGCTTTGTCAACTCCGTTTATAAGTTGTCAAACAGCTTTCGCCTGAGAGTTGTCGTAAATCAGTTACGAAACGCGTTATGTCTAAACATTAAGTGAGGAAAAAGTACATATATACACACCTGTATACAGATGATATCCAGATGGGTAGGCTTTTAAAAAAAAACGGGCCGAAAAAGCGGATCCGTGTTCCAACACAACTGGAGTATGCACAAATGGGTAAAAAATGATAAAGAAAAGCGCTCCGCGAAAAGAAGTCGGTGTGTATTGGCCGCTCTGCAACTAGAGAAAGTTGACTTCCGTTTGGGTGTTGGCACGTGACGTCCACTTCCGGTATACGACTCGGAACTCTGAACTCTGCATCTGCATTTAGATTTCCCGAAAAAGGGATTTCTCTTCCGTCGTAAAAAAGCCTTGGGGAAAAGTGATAACGTCGCAACTTGAAGAGTGGTTGTGAGGGGTTATTCGCATATTATTTATTATATTTCACATATTAAAAAATGATTTTTTTTGTTTTTTTATCATAATCACAAACTAAAACACTTCATTCTTACTCATTTGTAAAGCACGCGTTATAAGCAATTAAAAGAGATGATACAATTAACATTCATTTTATGATAGCTGAGATTTAACGTGCTCTATAAGTTAGTGTAAAATGGGGGGGATGTATTGTAAACGCTTTCAAAATATTAAAAAAAAATTAATTTCTCGATCGAAAATATAGCTATGAATCTCCACCGCACTGAAAGGTGAGAGAAGGGAAACAAAGTGTTAAAAAGAGTTTATATGAAGAATTAACTACTGAAAACGAGGGATGGGTCGATTGAGGACTTTTAATTCCATCTTCAGCAAGGAAGGCAGATAGGATCTCAGTACAAAAGTTGTCAGTTTGTCTCTGATTATGAGTAAAACACCGACTTTCATAATTACTAAAAATTAATGTTTGTTTAAAAATTTTAAAATTGTCGTCTACGATTTCAAGTCAAAGTCTTAATGCTTTTCATTTGCCAGTCTTTCAATAAAGATATGGAACCGTAATATTTATCCTCAACTCGACTTGGCAAATGTTGCCATTGTGCTGGATGCCATATATATATAACTCATTAATCACTGCTTTGTACGATTTGAGATTTAAGGGGTTCTCAGAGTGCTGCCATTCTGCTGGCATAACGTCTTTAATTTATGTAACTACAGTTGTTTGATATACAAGTGAAATTAAAAGCAGTTCATCAGGTTCTTAAAAATTTATATTTTAATTTTATTTTTGAAGTATATGATACTGTGTACATGCATAATTATAATGCATTTTACAGATGTAATTTATAATATATCAAACTTACAGCTTATAGCACATTTAATTTGCATGATTATTGATCATTATATTCAGTTATGAATATATACAGAATTAATGAAACTAATAAAAAATATTTCTAATGCAAAGTATTTTTACCTCGATTCAGAATAATCGTTTAGTTTTTCATGATTTATATCCCATTTAACATTGCTAGAACATACTAAAATGCATTCAGGTTGATGCAAATGGAAAATACAGAGAGATAAAAAATATCTTTTCCAGCTCCCATTGATTAAAAGTTTCAGTAACAAAACAAAAACGAAAATAAATAAATAAATAAAAATAAATGTCTGAAAGAATTCAGATCTTAACGATCTCCCGAAAGGGCTCTTTTAAAATTTAATAGGGTTTCTCAATAGAAATTATTAACAGAGATAACCCATTTGGAATAGCGATATAATAAAATATTAGACGAATATGCGTATAGACTAACATGGAAACATTACTTATCTTCTACATAATTAAAAAGAGAAAAAAAATATGTTATGTAATTCTATAAAATATTTAATGTATTTAATTATATGTATCACGAATTAAATGCATTTTTATTTAAATCAGTCTAAAAAGTAAAAAAATGAAAGGTTTCAGATCTTAAATTACGACCAAAGGAGCGTTTTTTTTCCACATTTTGTGTGTTACCTTTATTTATTAAATATTATGTTCTTCGCACTTAAACCATAAAATTCAGTTCAAGAGTAATATCGCAAAATAATTTAAAATGAGCATATCTTTAGAATTTCCGATACACAGTCTCGCGCGATGGAGATAAAAATGC
>KK113929.1:114880-132551 GCA_000611955.2 Stegodyphus mimosarum
TTTTTTTGTACAACGTTGACATTGCTCGATTTGAAATCCTTGAATTTGCTAATCAAAAATTCGTTAAAATTTTACAAAATATGAAGTCGGTAATAAAATAACTTCCAAATTTCAAATGCCCGTATTCCAGATGCCCATATCCGGATCCGGGTGGAAACGTTCAATATTCAAAATTTGACGGTTCTAGGTACCGTTGTTTTATCACAGTGCATACATTTATGCATATTCTTCATTATTTAATTTCTTTAAATATGATACAGGGCGATAATATTTGGTGGCAACAGTTTGAAAAATGAAACAACGCTTTTAGTGAATCGACGCAAAATGCCAAAACGAAATTAATAGTCCTTCTGGAAAAATTTCCCCTTTCGACTAAAAATATAATATTCTTATAACTGCATCTATTGCTTTTATATGGTTTAGTTTATTAATTAAAAACAGACAGATAAAATATGAAAGAATAATATCTTACGTTTTCTGAAAGGAGTAGAATGAATAATGAAACAAATTAAAATCGCGCGTCGAGACTAGTACCTTTCGGGCTTTGTTTAATTAGGGCTTTCTTGATGCTAGAAATGTCTTTAGTAGAGTCTTTTGCAAATTGTTTTAGCATTACGCTATTAAATGCTTATCATTTACTATACTAGCAAGTGTTGGAACTACTATTACAATACTACACTGTTCTAAAATCGCCTCGGGCTTCAGGGATTACCAGTGTTCTTCGTTTACAATCAACAATGTGTTTTGATTTCATTTAATTTTTAACAATTTATCGAAAAGTCTAAATATATCTAAATGTTTATCTAAATGCCCCATCCTAATAACCTGAGAATAATAACAAGTCGTTGTAATCAGTACATAAGTCACCAATAATCAGCCTGAAGGTCAGCAACGACTAAGACCTTTGATGAACATTTGCGTCATTCGATTTAATTTATTCAAATTCATTTCACTCCTCACATTGGGGATCTATGAACTGGCTTCCAGTGACCGTCAATCTGCGGGTTACTCATGATAAACAGCCTGGATGGACATTTCTGAACTTCATTTACAGTTTAATTCACAGGTTAAATATATCTACATTTAACTGCACCACCCTTGATCCACTGATTATTCCCTTGGGCAGGACCTGGAACTGGATAGTGATCACCACTGAATAGTAACCATCAACATAGAGATCAAAGCTGACCAATAGCATTTCCGAGCATTAATGTGTTTCCAAATAAGTTTAATTTTAAACGCTGTCTAAATTTACTGCCCCGCGCCGCACTGGTGACTTATTAGTTGACCCTAAGTGACTCTCAAAAAGTAGTCTCCAGTAACCTAGACAGCCCAGACAGTCATTGGTGATTAATAACCTTCGCAGGTACTAATTTAATTTTACTTTAACTTTTGGAAACATTAAAGAACAATGTGAAAGATATATGCTTTCAAACAATGCCGAGTGATATGATTATAGTTCGACTGCCTCATCCGCGACCATGAGCGCAAACACGCATGCGCCATTCGGACTGAATTATTCTCAAAATAGGGTGGATGAATAGAAACTTTTTCCCCCTCCATTCTCTCTTTGCGGAGAAGAGAAGACCTTTCACCTCACAACGAGTAATAACGCTCCTTTTGGACGAGTCTGTGTTTTGGCAGAATGCCAACCAGGGTTGCGTTTCAGACGGTCGAACTATACTTATTTAATTATCTGCATCTGAATTCAAAACTGACATCTGCGCATTAGTTAGCTCATGATATATGCAAATTAGGTGACAGACAACGCAATGAACGTATGTTAGAATTTGGGTGCGTAATATTGTTTAAAGTTGATGTGGTTTGTGAGATTAATTAGTATTAGAGATTGAAAGGCATCATTTAAGTAAAGTGCAAAGGTGATGGTTGACTGGCAGCCTCAAGGGGGTAGGATACAAATGGAGGTCGTCCGACATCTGAATATAAGTTTCACATCAAGGACTCGGAGTTGTTTTTTAATCAGTTAGTAGACAACTTAGTCAAGTGCAGTCAAAAGCGAAAGCTTCGTCCCGGAGACCGTTCTCTGTCATCATGCACGCGAAGAAAATGTGAAACGACCATAAGAGAGTTGATCTCAGACTTTGAGGTCACCACAGGAACTCTAAAAATGCGTTTTATTACTGCACGAAATACGTCTTTATGCGAAAAAAACAATGGTTTGCGTCCCCTTCATTTCATCTTCTAAAGGGTCCGTTTAAGGTGACGTCCAATCTAGAAAAGTAGTACGGAGTACTATTTACTGCCAAATCCAGATATAGCCTGAACTGTGATTCTAGAAGTGTTTTGATCTCATAGGAGAGAGAAACATACAACTTGCCTTCCCTTTACCATGAAACATTTTGTTTCCCTAGAAATGTTTTATGGTTTGATGTGGAAGCATCAAAAATGGCCGCACCGAGCTCCATATCTGTGTCTGTGACGAAACATCTATAACGGGTCATATATATGCGGATAAGGTCTTGGAACCCCAAGTAAAGTTCTTTAGAGGTGCTTCTGGCTCAGAGGTTTTGCTAATGGATGACAGCGTTCATCTGCATCAACAATATCTAGTGTAAAAATGCCGCCCAGCCGGTATAGTGGTTAGCGTCGCTGACTGCCGTGCCGAAGGGCTCGGGCTCGAATCCCGGAGAATGCATGGATGTTTGTAAATGTATGTTGTCGATGCGGCATGGTGGCACTCTAAATATGCGGCGAGCCGAAAGTCCTCTCACGTGGTTTAGTGGAAGGAGAGAATGATGGGAGACCCTCGGGCTTGTCCCCTGGGTGCTCTCCATCAAAATTGAGGGCGGAACTGAGCCAAATCGCACTGTGTGTGTTTTAGGTGCTCGAGGCTGTTGCCAATGACAGGCGTAATCTTGCGCTCCTTGACATGAGAAATTTTGTGGACTTGGGCTGACTCTCTCAGACAAGTGAGCGTGAGTAACAACAACAACAGTGTAAAAATACTCGAAAACAAAAGATGTAACTCCAATAGACTGGCTAATTTATTCCCCAGACTTCAGTGCAATTGAGCATGCGCGGCATGTTTGAGGCCACCACGTTCTAGAACACCAAATGCAAGCCCGAATCCTCTAAGATATGAAAAAAAGTTTTTTCAGAATTTGGCGTGAGACTTACTTAGCAGTTTGCCTAAATATTGTGAAATTATTAAGATATAAGATCTGCATTTGTATCAGATTATAATATAATAATCTGCATTTCTGTAAGAGGATAACATTTATAATTATTTACATCTTATTAAAGAAAGAGTTGTTGCAAAACAGGAAAGATAGTATTTCCACCGTATTTTAATGTCCATAAATTTGATTTCAAATTTAATAGTTCGAAGTTAACCAACTGGTAAATAGGTTATTAATGTTAAATAACGCTTTAAATCATTTTTCAATATGTAATATACCTCGTATAGAATAGTTTGAAGGTTATACTCATTTTCTTTTTATGTAATGTTTTGAAAAGAAGTAAGAAAAAAAAACGAGAATGACGTTTTGAAAATGAAAGCGATAAAAACTATTCTCGAAATTCAAACGAATATTTAAATATTCTAACTCTTCTGATTTTCAACTAGTTTAATTACGCAGCATTAATAAAGAATAATAGATTCGGTGAACGTTTCACGCGAATTTCCAAACAGGTCTTTTCAATGTACAAACGGAAGGAGGAACACACGTAGAGATTACGTATAACGTTTCTTCCGGTAAGTATCGGTAAAGGTTGAAGAAGTGGAACAGATGCGTCGGTAGCAGACGATAAGGCAAATTTTAATAACTGAAAATGAGCTCTTGCAGTTAAAATTTTGTCATATTGTTTATTCTCTCTCTCTCCCTCTCTCTCTCTCTCTCTCTCTTTTTTTTTTTTTACATCCTAACATCAAGTACTCTAAGTCAGCATTTTCCAAACCGTGTTTAAGAAAACTTAGGGTTCCACGAAAAGTGATAATTTAAAAAGGGTATCAAATGATTCTAATTATTCAGCTTTGTACGTTTGCATTTTTTTCAACATTACTAATAGATATTATTCTTTTCAGTTAGCGATAAAGTCCTGGCATGTACTATAAATAAATATCAGAAATAGAACAGCTCATTATTTAAGTTATCAGGCTTACGTTCTTTCATTTATCTTCGATGTTACAGAAGTGTCTTGCTCTTAAGGAAATTAATTATTTAAAATGTTATTTTTAACTTCTTGATAATATTTTGCAGTAAATGTATTTTTTATCATAAATGTGGTAAGCAAAATGCATTTTAAATATCTTTCTCCTGCCCATTATTATCAGCATCTAAAATAAAATCGAATGGTGATGAAGAAATTTTCAAGTAACATACACATTGCAGTCCTGCACGTATATTTATTTTTAATTTTATTTATCTTATAACTTTTTTCATTTATCGTTTTTTTTTCTTTATTGCAATTTACATTCAAATGAAATACACAGAATCAAAACACTGAAATTTTTAGAAATTAATTTTTAGTTGAATTTTAATTTCATTCAATAATAACAATTTTGTTTTATAAGTTGGCAACACTAGTTTTTAGCCCAAAGAGCATTAGTCCAGAAGGCCTATTAATTTTTTTTTTTTTTTGTCATTTTACATCGATTCACTTTCTGTGTTGATTCACTTTTCAAACTTTTGCCACCAAATGTTACAGCCCTGTATTGTATTTAAAGAAATTAAATAATGAAGAAGCTGAATGCATGTCTGTTTCTTGCTTTGTGATCAAACAACGGTACCTAGAGCCATCAAATTTTGAATAAAGTAATCCTCTACAATATGGGCATCTGGAAGCCCTAATTTGGAATTTGTTTTATTATCTATTTCATATTTTGTCAGACATTAAAAAATTTTGATTAACAAACTCAACTATTTCAAAGCGAGAAATTGCAACACTGTAGGGGGGAAAAAACATTTTTATCTCCAGCGCCCGAGACTCTGTATCAGAAATTCTAAAGATATTCTCATTTTAAAATTATTTTGAGATATTGCTGTTGAATTGAATTTTGTGGTTTAAATGCGAAGAACATGATATTTAATAAATAAAGGTAACACACAAAACGTTAAAAAAACGCTCCTTTGGGCATAATGTAAAATGCGAAAGCTTTAAGATTTTTATTTTTATTTTCTATTATTTTTTTCAAGACGAAATGTAAAATATTTATATAAATTTTATATTTTTTTAATATTTTAGGTTCAAGAACTCCTGAACAATTACCAGTTTACATATTCCCAACTGGACTTCTCCTCTGAGAGCTTAAAAGATATAAGGAATGACAAAGGAGGAAACGTCCATCAAAATCTTCAGAAAATAGAGCAACGGTATCAGGAGGATCCTACAAATGGGTAACTACTACCTGTTCCTTGTTAAAATATGCTGTAAAATAAAAAAAAATAATGTCACTTGGGGTCAACCAACAGGTCACTACAGTGAAGCAGTACTGAAATTAAATAGATATTTATGCTAAACTTAAATCGAAACACACTTATGATCTGTCCCTGTTAGTGCTTATCAAGATCACCGGGATCCTATAGGTTGGGCGCTTCTTAGTCCATCAAAATACCATCGGTTTGGGGCAGATTTTGAGATAATTTAAAATTAAAATTAAATCGGAGACAACCTGTACTTTTCACGATTATTGAACTCTGTAGCCTACACTTTCAAGTTACTGAGTCATGATCTTGGGGAGTGAGTGACTGCTACGTGTCACTCATCAACCAAGTCCCATCTTGGAGACTGCTGTGAGTTTACATAGATATTTAAATAAACATTCAATCGAAGCTGTGATGTCCATCAAAATTGCTGCCATTAGTGTCCATCAGGATCGCGATGACCTTGAATCAATACATAGGTCACCATGTAGACATAAGTCACTGGCCATTAGTGTGAGACAGTGAAATAAGTTTAGATAGATATTAAAACTAGATTGGAGCGCATCACAGCTTTTCAAGATCTGTTGGATACTGGTAATCTACAGCTTACATTCATCTGTGAACAATCCATAGGTCACCACTGTGAAACAGTTCAGTAAATTTAGATAAATATTAAAATTAAAATTAAATCGTACAATACCGATGCCCTTCAAGCCTGTTGTTTACCATTTCCTGATACCAACCATCAAGATTACTGGTGATTTATATTTTAGTCACCTGAGATTAATTAGTGGATCACTAGTGTGAAGCTATGCAGTACATTTAGATAATAGTTTTAATTCAAAATTATACGGAAGCATGATCGCATCTGTAAAAGCTGTTGTCCTACAGACTGATGGTCGCTGTCCTAAAGGCTGACATTCACCGTCAAACACCAATCACTACCATGGGAAATACTGTAAATTTAGAGATTTGTTTAATGAAAACGAAACATAAACCTAGAGCCATCCAATTTTGAATAACGTACATTTCCTCCCGAATATCGGCTTCTGGAAGCCCAAATTTGGAATTTGTTTTATTACCTAGTTCATATTTTGTAAAACTTTAACGAATTGTTGATTAACAAATTCAGTGATTTAAAAACGAGCAATGGAACACTCTACAGGGGAAAAAAACCTTTTACCTCCAGCTCGCGGCAGTGTGTATCGGAAATTCTAAAGCTATGCTCATTTTAAAATTATTTTGCGATATTGATGTTGAACTGAATTTTATGGTTTAAGTGCTAAGAACATGATATTTAAAAAATGAAGGTAACACACAAAACGTTAAAAAAACGCCCATTTGGACGTAATTTGAAATCTGAAACATTTCAGATTTTTTTTTTATTATTTCGAATGTTTTCATTCCTTTAAACATAATTTATTAGTTGCCATTTAATTTAACGTTGCATGTTCAGTTTACTCAAGCAAACAGTTAATATAAATATATAAACTATAAATAATCCAGTCAGCTCTATTTTTCGAATCCGAAGTTTCGGTTATATTGCGCTGGCTGAATGAACAGGCCGAGTTGCGATCCGTTGGACAGTTCTGCTATGGATGGTTACACTAAATTTATTACTGTACGATTGCATCATCAAACAAAGGATGTTAATAATTTCCAAAAATTCCATTTAAGTAATTTATATTTACTTAATTCATTAAAATTTTTTTTAATTGAAAATAAATATTAAAAAAAAATCTGAAGGCTTTCAGATTTTGTTTTTTCATTTGCACATACATACATGTTTCGAAAGCATTTGGGATAATGTTCCTTCGGGCTAAAAATATTTGAAAACAGCATATCTTTAGAATTTCCTATAGACAGTCTCGCGAGCTGAAGATAAAAATATTTTATAGCGTACAGTATATTGCCACTGCTTGCTTTGAAATCATTGAGTTTCTTAATCAAAAATTCGTTGAAATTTAAAAAATATGAAATAGATGATAGAACAAATTCGAAATTCAAGATTCGGGCTTCCGGGTCCCTATATTCGCGTGGAGGATTACGTTATTTAAAATTTGATGCTTGTAGATACCGTCGTTTTTTCACAACACGAGAAACATACATTCATGCAATTTTTTTTTATTATTTAATTTCTTTAAATATAATACAGGGCGATTATATTTGGTGGCAACAATCTGAAAAGTGATGCAGCCGTTTATAGCGATTCGATGCAAAATGGCCTTCTGGTTTCGAGATTAATAACCCATCTGGGCTAATGCCCCTTTGGGTTAAATGTTCCCCCTTGTGTAGCATGAAAATCAACCAGTTACTAATTTCGAAGTCAAACAACAAAAATCAGCGTTTTATTTTCAAATTTTCACAGGACCTTCATTCTTAAATTAAGATAATCCTCTATAGTTTGGCGTTTGCGGTTTTGCTCTTAAGTTCACAGAGTTTCACAACAAAATTAAAATGGGAATTATTTACATTTCGATTTGAGAGCCAAAGGGAAAAACGAAGGGAATTTCTATTCCGATGAATCCCCGCGGTCGGCTAGCAGACGAATCAGCTTGTCTGAACACTCAAGCGAGAGCAGTTGATTAACGGCGTTGTTGAGTTAGTGCGCAGATGGGAACGATAAAAAGGAAAACTAGAATAAAAGCCGCCTTAATCTCAGGGTGATTCTCCGCGCATCAGCGAATTTACTCGTACACCAGCTGGAAAAACATTCTAAAAAGAATACACATTTGACGAGTGGGGTTGTTGTAACACGCGAATTCCGCTTTTTAATAATGATGTTTATAATACTCCAAACAGCATAAACAGATGATGTCACGTATAGAATGCAGAGTAAGGAAACACGTGATTCATGGAGTGACATTCTGCATTTCCTTATGCACGTATCAGATACGATTTTATCTCTTAAACACGATTATTAGTCAGACTTCGTTGCATTTGAAGCGAAAGGAACGATTTCACAGATTCAATTTTTTTCTGTTCTTTGAGGGATTTGTTTTGTTTATTCTGTTGTGAATGCTGTTATCAGTCGTTGATTCAAAGAACCTGAAGTATTTATAGTTACTATTATTAGCAGCTCTATTATATTCATGTATGTGCGTGTGCCTGTAAATTTCTTATTCGAACTTTATTATTTTTTCAAATCTCAATTTTTAAAACAAATGCAATCAGTCAGATATCTACATTTAGTCAGATAAAAGTAATTAATCTGCACCACAAGGAAACTTTACTTGTTAACGTAACACAATTAATTTATTTTAAAATGTTCAGTTAATTTAACAATTACATGTTCAGAGGTGGGAACATTTTTAAAGTTTTATTAAATAGCTAATTTATTTAATAAATTATTTTTAATTTTTAAAAATTTAATTTATTCTTTAAAAATGCTATTGAAGTGAAATTTATTTCTGAAGCAAATTATTTCGGAAAAAAGGCATTATAGTATCATACATTAAATTACAAAATTAATTTTTGCAAAAATTAATGTTTGGGAGAACTTCTGATTTCTTTTAAATTCCTTGACGTCGAGACGACAGAAAAAATAGGTACAAATTAAACATTCAAAATAAATTTGCTTTATAATGACTTAGTGGCATGCTCCAAGTTAGATTTACTCGTTTAATGAATATAGGCAGACCACCGCTAAACATTTTGCCACCACACAATTTAAGATATCTTGCAGATCTTAAATTATGTTATCTGGAACATTCCTAAATTCTGAAAATTTTTCTGCCTCTAAATTCTACTGTCTAGTACTTTCCCTAAATTCTAAAAAATATGCCATCACTAAATTTTGCTGCTGGTTACTTCTCCAATGTCTAAAATTTTGCGGCCCGTTGCAATTGCACCGGCTTTGACGTCAGTCCTGAATAAATGCCAGTCTGCTGTACTCTCGAGATAATTATTTAAGGTTACGTCTTGGGTTTGTGTGTCGTAGAATCTATCAAGTTTGGCAAATATACTTAAGATCAGGTTTGGCTCTTCGAATAGGACAAAGCACACTAGGGATATGTGTTTAAAGGGAAGGATAGAGGAGGCCTGCCTAAAGGGGATTCGTGGAGGACTTTCTAAAGGAAAATGACTTATATTCACGTTAAACATCGTGAAAATTATGGAAACGCCATTGCAGCCAGCCCGCTCGCTGAATCAAACCCAGATTGAACTACCAGAGTTCAGCAAGTCTACCTCTCGGCTGTTGGTGAGCCGACTTTCTGGGGAAAACTGACTCGCATTTAAGTTGCGCGTAGGGAAAACCGCGAAAACGAACCATTCAGCAAACGCATTTTCCCAGGCTCAAATCCAGATAGAATTCGGTGATTTTAACTACTCGGCTATTGGCAGGGAGCAAATGTATGCGTTCTGAAATAATAAAAACCTCTTATTTCAACATACTTGCTTGTATTAATCTTAGATTTTCTTTATACGAATATAGTGCTAACATGGCTAGAATTATGAAAATATTCACAAATTCGGATGTTCGGTGAACAATAATAAAATTTGGTAATTCAGCCGTGGGACGGAGGAAAAAACCGTTAATGGCCGAACACCGTTTAGGTGCCTTCAGTCAGACAACACTGATGTACGCGATAAATATGATAAACAAAGAAAGTGTGCATTACGCTACTTTTGTTGATATGATTACGGAAGGCGGGGCAACTGATTATAAGATTATTAATATGCATCTCCCTATCTGTTTCATGCTTTTTTATGTCCTTGCGCGAAGTAAAGGAAATTGTAATCCCGAAAAATTTCGGATATCATATTGCAGTGAAAATGTCCATTTTGACCGTTCCCGAATCCATTTTTATTATTTTTTTGCGTACGGGCAGAATAAAGGACTCTTTACCTTCCGCCCCCCCCCAAAAAAAATGGATTGTAAAATGAATTTTTTAGAACGTCTGTGCGTCCGTCCGACCGTACCTATGTATATCGCATAACTCAAAAATAATTAGCCGTACAGCTTTGCGATTTTGCACATGGAACAGTTTTAAGATCTAATTGTGCATCTCCCTTTTTTTATTGTAATTGAGTATACCAAAAGTGCGTATATATATATACGTATATACACCAACATTCTCTTACTCGGCTTAAAATTCCTTACCCGGCCTTTATTTTCGCATTTGTTGGTCGTAGACATATACTTCCAATTACGAAAGTGTTTTAAATGATGAAAATATTTATGTTTTAGCGATGTCAAATTTTTGCAGAAAAATTAATTTTGGACAAATAACGAAATCTAACTTTTAATGCAGTCTCCCGATTCCTATATTTACATATGGGAAAGTTTTATACTCGTTATGAAAAAATAAAATTATAAGATTTTTCACTTCCGTACGATAAAAATTAAGCCGGATATTTCATTTCAAAATTATTATTATTTTTTCTTCTTCTAAATCAGAAGTTTGGGAGTTCAACTGCGAGAATGATATTCTTGGAATATTTGCTAGTTTAGAAAATAATTGCCTAAAAACGGTTCCGCAAAAGAAATTCTTCTGAAAAAAGAAGATGAAGTAAGCCGGGTTGCTTCTTCGGCTTTACAAATTCCGCAAATAGATAAAAAAATGTCTGAAAGCTTTTAGATTCTGTATTACTCCCAAAGTGGTGTTTTTTTTTTTTCATTTACACACATATGTATGTTTCGACAGCATTTAGTCTAATGTCCATTTGGGCAAAAATATTTAAAAAACAGCATAACTTTAGAATTTCCGATAGACAGTCTCACGCGCTGGAGATAATTTTTTTCCCGTACAGTGTTGCGACTGCTCGCTTTGATATCGTTGAGTTTGTTAAACAAAAATTTATTAAAAATTTACAAAATATGAAATACACAGTAAAACAAATTCCAAATTCGGGCTTCTAGGTGCTCAAATTAGGGTGGAGGACTACGTTAGTCAGAATTTTTTGCTTCTAGATACCGTTATTTTTTCACAATGCAAGAAACATACACACATTCATGCAGACATTGTTCATTATTTAGCTTCTTTAAATGTAATACAGGGCGATAATATTTGGTGGCAACAATTTGAAAAGTGATTCAGCACTTTTAGTGATTCAACAAAAAATGCAGTTTCTAGACTAATAGCCCTTCTGAGATAACGCCTCTTTGGGCTAAAAACAATTAGTTTTTAATGTGGGAAATATTAAGATGGTTGGTTTTGTTTATGAAATTCAAGTTATTTTGGAAAAAGAAGTGATTAAAGTACAGACCTAATAAAGTAACCTATTATGTTTAATAAGCACAGTACATATTTTTTAAGTTTCTAAACAAATTGGTATCTTTTATTTTACCTTATTTCTTATTTTCATAGGTTTTTTTTATTTTATTTAATTCTATTTTTGTCAATAAGATTTGAATTCCTTCCCATATTTTAAATATTATTCACGAATAGTTATTGAGCTAACTAGAACAATTTTGCATATTTTTTCTCTGGCTCTATTTTACTAGTCCATTACCTTTGGAATTAAGATCTAATTAAGAAATCCATATATCACACTTCTGTTTCGTAATTTTTTCTTTACCTGAAATCAATAGCCTTTAATAGTGATTACTCAAATAAGTAATCGCCATCACCGACAGTCATCTTGTCTAAGACGATCGCCTTCAAAGAAAACCAAAATCCTTTTCAACTGTGGGTTAATGGTCTTATAAACGGTTCCTAGTATATTAGATTTTGCTGAAACGAATCGTTTAAAATATTGCTTTTAGACACACATTGAAACTGATGAGTTATAACGTAAAATGTAAAAAATAATAAAATAATTTTTTATGTATTTCCCACGGGAAACACGATGAGTAAATGACTAATAGGCAATAAACGTACTACGTAATGCAGAGTGTGGCAAAATTCGCAGCATATTAATAAAATTACGTATTCCTGTCATAACATATTTTTTTTGTGAAGGTAGCTCTGATAATTCTATAATTTTACTACTGCAACAAAAGAGAAAAATACTTAATATATTATTCAAAATGAATATGAAAAGTTCTTATTTGAATCACACTGCGAAAAAAAAGGGGGACCGTTCTATATCTCTTATTCTACTGGGCCGATTGACGAAATTCAAATTGCGTTTTTCATGTCTCGGAAGCCCGACTTAGGAGATTTATTAGATTTATATATAGCATTGCTCCAATGTAGGTATTTTGACACAAAATCGGACTTTTTCTGAAATGACATACCAATTTCTTTTTCATATTTCTATTCTACGATTCAAATTATACCTAAATATTCAATTTTGAAAAATTTGGTGCGAAATTTACGGAGAAATTTATGGCGCATTTTTTTCAAGTTTGTGCCAAGAATAATTCACTTGGCGAACTTCTAAATTTATAGCAAACTATTTTCCTTTCCTTTTTTTTATTGTATACGAAAGGAATAAAGGTCACGTTATTTGCTTTCAAATAATTTTTAACAAAATGCATAAATCGCATTTGGCGATATTATCGTTTGTAACGAATATGCCAAATTTTAGAACGCCCCAATGTGTAAACTTATGTATATCTTAGGAAATTTTGAATAAAAATCTCTATTTTTTTGCAGGTGTGTCTAGAAGTACATCTACTTTAAGATGATGTTAAAAATGTTTACAAATAAACAACAAAAAGGCTTTCGAAAATTTAAAAAAAATTATTTCAAAACACAAATTTTAAAAATAAATCATAAAAAAATCTGCGAATTATATTTGGCTTAAGCCCAAATTTCGAATTCTGGAAGAAGAAATCAAGTAAGTTTAATAAAAAAAAAAAGAAAAAGAAGGTATTAAATAAATATATACCAAATTCCATTAACACTGAGGAGCTAAACTTTAGAGAGCTATTTTTTTAAAAACTACTCTTGCGATTTTTACAAAGCTTGGCGGTTTGTCATAATTTGAGTCGTAGAATCGAAATGTGAAAAACAAATTGGCATGTCATTTCAGAAAAAGTCCGATTTTGCGTCAAAATACCTATATTAGAACACTGCTGTATATAAATCTAATACATGTACTCAGTCGCGCTTTCGAGACATGAAAAACGCAAGCTGAATTTCGTCAATCGGCCCTGTAGGACGGGAGATGCAGATCTTGTCCCCCCCCCTTTTTTTCTCTCTCTCAGTATACCTTTATAACGAAAATTAGCATATATTAGATCTGAGGAACCGGGAGACCAAGAACTGTCACCATTAAGAGAAATTGATTTCCGCAGAAATGCCTGTCGCAATCATGCATTCTCGGATTGTGTGCGCGGTATAGCCATATCTTGCTGGAACTATAAAACTCTGTGTTTATATTAATCATTAGTAAATGATATTAGTCGCCAGGATAGTTATTAATATCCTGGCGACGTAGTATATGATGAGAAATGGATATCTTTCAACACCGCTTGGGAGATTTTATGTGGCAGCTATTCTGGTCATTTGAAAGAAGTCATATTCAAACCCTAATTAATAAAAGGCTTGAAGCATAATGTGATTAACACATCCCCACAATTTTCGGAAGCTTACTTTCTAAGAATATAGATAATAGAAATTAGGCGCGAAGTGTTAGCAGTAGCCAAGCAAGAGAGGAAAGTCACTACACATGCTGAAGAAGTGTGGGAGAGTCAAAAGATTTCCGTTCTTTGTTAGAATTCTTGATTTGTGATTAGATAAGAGGTATCTGCATTACAAGGTTATGTAAGAAAGCATGATGCGGATGAATTTTGAAATGACACAGATTAGATTGATATATTAAAAATAGTTACTATTTTTAGGACAGAAAAAGGAAGTGCCCAAATAAAAATAAGGAATAAGTAGTTTTTGGCTTTCATATTTTTTATCTTATACACACACACACACACACACACGTATTTATATGTACATACAGGGTGGTCATAAAGAAACTTGACCAACATCTGCACTTCTAGCTTCCGTTCCCGTTAACCAATCGAGATGAGATTGCAAATATTGTTATTCGGAGGTATGCGCCCGAGATTCTGCGTATGGCAACACAAGGACGCTCACGGTTACGATTATAGTTACAGAAACTCGAAAATGTCGAATGGCAACGCCAACTTTTTCCGATCGTAAAATGTTCAGCGTATGCGAAAACCCTAAATAGCGTTGGAATGGAACCGATGTGTCCAAAAACGGAAGTGTTATGCATACACAAAAAAGAATTCTGAAAACCGGCTAACGAAACACGATCTGGGAGCACGCAGAAAATTTGCACATAACAGAGGCAAGATACCAATCGCAGAACGCCGATCGCTAGATATACAATGTAAAAAGCCGATAAAATACCAGCCGCGTAGGCGAAGTCGTCATTCGGGAACTCGCACATGGCGACGAAATTACTCTTCTTGGGAAAGTTCGTGGTGAATTGATAAAACTGTATTATCAAAATGGGATGAACCCTACTACAGGAATTGCGTAGTCGGAATACCCTCAATGACATCGTTTGGATGCAAGAATGGTGCACCTCCACATTACAGCGAGGTTTGTTAAATGGTTCTGGAATAACATTTTAGTGATCGCATCATCTCACGCCATTATCTTTTTCCGTGGCCTCCGCGATCCCCCGATCTGACACCTATGGATTTCTGGTTTTGGGGATATCTCAAATCCAGAGTTTACCTGTGCAATCCGCAAGCTATGTCGGATTTAAAGGATTCTATACGGAGTGGATTGCAAAGCTTCCACATGCCATGTTGCGTTCAGCGGTATTGTTCACTGTCTCCCGGTGGAACGCATACTTGCCTGTGATGTTACCCATGTGGAAAATGTTTGATCTAAATAAAGGTATTCTTTTTCTGATATGTGTTGTCATCAGTGATCGGTGTCTTGTCTCTGTCATAAGCAAATTTTCTCCGTGCGCCCAGATCGTGTTTCGTTGGCCGGTTTTCAGAACTCTTTTTTAGGTATGCATAACACACCAGTTTTTGGACATATCGGTGCCCTTCCAACGGTTTTAGGGTTTTAGCATGCGCTGACCATTTTGCGACAGGAAAAAGTTGACCTTGCCTTTCGACATTTTCGAGTTTCTGCAACTATTACAGTAACCGTAAGCACCCCTGTGTAGCCATTCACAGAATCTCGAGCGCATACGTCCGAATAACTATATTTGCAATCTCATCTCGATCGGTTAACCGGAACGGAGGCTAGAAATGCAAATGTTGGCAAAGTTTTTTTTTGACCAACCTGTATATACACTTTTACATAACGCTTTGACGAAGGCCTGCAGCCAATAATAACTTTAGAGCCCAACTTTAATTAGCCAATCAAAATGTATCGAAAGCATTCACTCTAATAACTCAACTAAATAACTCTCAATTATGATTTTATCCTGAACACAAAACATTTTGCGTCTGCTCCTCGGCCAAGCTAGATTGCTGTTTGTCTTTTTGAAAAGCTATAAAAATTTTAATGTTGTGGAAAAGAATATTATTTAAGCCTGAAATTATAAGGTATTTCTCCCATCTTCTTAGGATGTCTTCGTGGTGTTATGACCAGCACACTCGGCGCGTATTCCAGAGATCGGGGGGTTCGAGTTCCGTCGAGGACATTGCTCATTTTTCATGTACTCCTGCTTAAAAAAAATCTTAATGTCTCTACAGTGGCGCCCGAACTAAAAAGAGTGGCGGATGATGATTCTCCACCACCAGGAACTGGCAACTGGGTCCCTTAATCTCCAGTCGCCTATAAAAATGGAGATATATAAGGCATTTCTCCCGCCTTCCTAGCATTCCTTCGTGGTGTAATGGCCAGAAACGCCATTACACCATAAAGGCATCTATTCGAGGGGTTCGAGTCCCGGCTAGAGCACTGCTCATTTTACATGTACTCCTGCTACAAAAAAAATTCTAATGTCTACAAAATTACAGCTTCCTTATTGCATCTACATAACCGCATCTTACTAAATTTGCCTCGGCAATTAAGTGCAATAATTTGGATAAGTGCATTTCATTAAGTGCAGCTTGGATCTTCTATGTATGCCTCAACATCTGCCGGCGTCATCAACGAGTCATAATTTTACTGCGTAGAAGAAGACACTGGAACTGTTAACAGCTTTCAATGTCCGTTCATGGCTGAGAAGACCGTAGCAGCTGAAGTTAGGGACGAGTGGAAAAGCATGATGACGCATTTGGCACAACTGAGCTTGAGGAATCACAATCTTTATTTTTTTACGCATATTATATCATTCTTTTGCAGACAAGATATTTTTTAATCATAGCTGAATACAATAATTTCCATTTTAAAGTACGACTTCATCTTAGGCAAATAAGCAGCAGCGTGGAAAAATAGCGCGCTGCCAGCAGGAGAGCTTCCGTGAAAGAGAGCGCAGCAGTTCAAAGGAAGAAGGGAGGGAGTCAAAAAGTTTCAATTTCGAGTTAGAAAACGTTTTGGTTTATAATTTAGTGATTGGTCAGGAGGTACCTGCATTAAACGTTACGTAACATGGAAAAATCTCGAATTTGGGAGAACAGATGAATTTAGGGGGAGAGCACCAAATCTAGAATGTTAACTTTGAAATCGACAATTATTTTTTAAGCAGCTGTCGTATTTTGTAATATCTTACATATGTATACTGCTAAGAATAGTCATCATTGAAGCAGTAGCAAATCATGCAAAAGAGACAAATCTGCGCTGATAGTGCTAGATTGTAAAAGAAATGACAGTAAAACAAAAAACGTCGGAACGTAAATTAAATAAAAATTTTGTTCCTAAAATGTAAGGTCTACCTATTTCTTCTCCAGGAAAAGGTTACAAAACCGATTAAACCCGAATGAAGGAAATATTTAAAAAACTGAATTGTTAAAAGAAAATTAAAAAATTAAAAATTACAGAACATGAGATATAACAAAACAAATTGCAAAATTTGATGGGAAAAAAATTTTAACCTCCTCTATTTAACGCTTCAAACAGAACTTGTTTAGTAATGAAAAGCGGTTTAAGTCTCTGATGGTTCAGAGGAACGAAACATATATTCGGAACTCATTAATCAACTTGGTTTAACACATGCACAGCACTCAAAACACTTTTCCCTTGACAAGTTTTGTTTGAAGCGTTAAACAGAGGAGATTAAAAATTTTTTTGCAGTTTGTTTTGTTATGTCTCATGTTCTGTAATTTTTTTATTTTTAAATTTTTAATTTTCTTTTAACAATTTCGTTTTTTAAGTGCTTCCTGTATTCGCGTTTCATCGGTTTTGTAACCTTTTTCGAGAGAAGAAATAGTGAGACCTTTATATTTTAGGAACAAAATTTTTATTTAATTTACGTTCCGACTTTTATTTTTTTTATATATATAATATAAAAATATATAATAG
>KK113929.1:150660-164235 GCA_000611955.2 Stegodyphus mimosarum
TAATAAAAAAAAATTAAAAAATGTGTTAATATTAAATACAAATCTGTTTAAAGTTTTCAATGAAAACGGGTCTTTTTTCACTTATAACGTTTGTAAGGAAAATTATGTAAAATTTTAATTACTGTGCTTGATAGTTAAATGCCTATGTCAGTTCTTAGAAGTTAATTTAAATTTCTTTAGATAGCTCTTTAAAACTTGTTTAATTGTAATTATCGCTTCTGAATTTTATTGGCGTCTTCGTTCTGCTTGACAAATATCTTGCCCCATAGCTGAAATAGTGTTGATTGTATAGTAGATATTCTTAATTATGCACGGTTTTTAATAGTAAACTAGCGGGCAAGCCCGACAGATGAGAGGGCTGCGCCCGCTTTATTCCCGTATACATCCACAAGATACTGCATATGCGGAAAATCACGAAAACACCCATGCAGCCAGCCCGTTCGCCGGGATTCAAAAGTTGGACCGAACTACCAGTGTTCAGCGATTTCACCGCTTAGCCGCTAATGGGCACTTGTACGAAGTTTAATCGCCAAAATGTTGTGGTATGATATTCAAATAGTAGCTTCGTTATTAAAATTCCTTTATTTAAATTCCTTGGTAAACTTCAAATCCTATCTATAAATTTTATACCCAACATCTCTTTTGCAATTTTGTTCCATAACACTAAACTGTGGCCGAATTTTCGTACCTATGGCAACCAACACAGGAAGTGTCATTTTCACCGCGTATGCATCCACATCCGTACCCCTATGCATCCCGTACGCATCCACAAGATACTGCACATGCGGAAAATCACGAAAAACCCATGCAGCCAGCCCGTTCGCCGGGATTCAAAAGTTGGACCGAACTACCAGTGTTCAGTGATTTCACTGCTCAGCCGCTAATGGGCACGCTAATATTATAGATGACTTAATCATTTCTTCACAGTATTATAAGGAAATTTGTAATATCTTTAATGTATCAATGATTATGTAGACTATAAAAAATCTTTGTGATAACAAATGTAAGTGATATCTCCATTTGATTCAGGTTACATTTCTGATTCCAATAAATCCTATTATCTGTTTAAAACATTAAAAATTGACATTTTTTGTATACTTGTAGAGTTGGAACGAAGAAATATTTGTCGAGAGAAATTAAATTCAGCTTATAAGAAACGTTTTTTTTTCTTTTGGAATACAGGGTGATATCTGCATCTGCGGGAACATGCCCGTAATAAAATTAGTTGTGAGATGATTATGTGTCTATACATATTGACGTAAGAATGAAAGTATATTTGCGTCTGCCACTTTCTCCTAGATCCCCTTCCTTCCTTCTCCTAGATCCTCCTAGATTCCCATTGTTTCGTTTTCTTGTAAAATTCTTTTTATGTGATAGAAAGGTGTTGGAATATTTGGAATATTAACTCCTTTGCTTATCATAAGATTACTACTTGCTTATTATAAGAATACAGCGTATAATACTCGAAAGCAAAAGGCGTGTTAATCTACCGTTTATGCTATCGGTAAGCTTCTGGTCAATAGCAGGTTATAGACACCAGAGGTCGAGTGGTAAAAGTCCCTGAACACTGGTAGTTCGGTCTGGGTTTGAGTCCCGGTGAACGGATAGCCTGCATGGACGTTTTCGTGGTTTTTTCCATGTGTAGCGTGTATATGAGCCAGTTTCCCTTAAAAATTTCTCCACGGGGCATTCATTTCTTTTCGTGTAGTGCCTAATGGCGAAGCACGTAAATAATAATAATAGCAGGCTATACACTGAAACTATACAGAGATGTTGTATGCTGGTGTTCTTTAGCCCCCGCATAACTCAGAGGTCAGCTATAACTCGTTTCTCTAAAAAGCAGAATGCAATTACAGCGGTCAGTATCATTATACGTAGAAAATAAACCTTTCATCAAATAAAGACGCAGAAAAAAGCTGTTCGTGGAATTACGCGAAGTCGTATACCAGACAAAAAAAGAAAAACCGAAAAATTCAAGCGTTTTTAACAAACATTTTCCTCGTCGAAGTAAAATTTGGGTTAAGTACCCGATGACCCGTACTCGTAGACTTGACGCGCAAGAAACAATCCCACTTTATCTTTACAGCATCGCTTACACTGGCTACTTTCTTGCCGTATTATCTAAAGATGACAAAAACAAAATTATTCCAGAAGTTAAGAGACACTCAATGGAAACACGGTTGCAGAAAATCCGTCTGCTCTGAATGTAATGCGTTTTAAAACATTTTATCCTTGGCTGATACGAAGGTTAATACAATGTCGAAATATTCTTTTCCCCCTTCTCCACTATCTTCCTCATTTCTTTGTGACGAAATTATGTCGTGTAAAAAGAACTTGCTGAGAATGTGACTCGGTAGAAAAGCGTAACACGTAAATCAAGAACGACACGTAAATTTCATAAGCTATTTTCAAGCTGTAAAAAAAAAAAAAAAAAAAAAAAAAAAAATTTAAAAAAAAAAAAAAAAAAAATCAGAAATTGCAGCATCTTAACATGAATGAAATAAACATTTTTCTTTCAGACAGGCTTTCCTTTGCGAGCAAACGAGTCGAAACCCGCTGTTTTACTAACGAAACTAGCATCAGCTTTCAAAACGAGCATTTTCTAAGCAAAGCATATAAGCGCGTTCGGAGGGGTGATAAGAATGAAAATGGTCTCGAGAATTTGCAGTTACATACTTACCTAGTTCTATAGTGCCGAATTTTATTGCGTTTCGCAGGAATAATGCCTGACTTTTTTTCCTCCCTTACAAACAAAACTTTTACGGCAATAGTGCCTGGGTCAATCGACGGGCGCCATTTTGCTAACTAAATTTCATCGCTTCGTGTCTCAGCATCTCATTCCGGTAATTATCACAATAGTTCAGAGATTTTGATTATTGTTATGCTGAAATTAGGTGGAACAATAATTGTATGATGGTTTTTAAGTTTTCAACACGAATACTATATTTAAGTTTTCAAAACAATATTGTTATTTTTTTTATTATTTCTATCTTATTAAAAGTATTCTATTAGTGTCTTTTTCTGTTTCAGAATATTGCAATATTTCTGCAAATTCCATATATTTATAATATACAGGCTGCATTGTCTCGTAATTATAAAAAAAGTCTGCTGTGTACATCACATAACTTCCTTGTACGGAATATTAAGTTATAAGGCTTTTTTCCTGCATTTCATTTAAACTTATGTAATTGAATTAAATCTACTTCGTCGATAGCGCATAAACCACAATAGAATAAATGCGCTTTTTAAAATTCACTATACTTTTTTACCATAGCGATACTCTGGCGCTAGGTTCACTTAACAGCGTTACATCTCATTTTAGGACTCAGAATGAAAAAAAAAAAATCTAAAGAATAATACAATCGTTGCCACATGTTCTATTCAAATACTATAATAAATCTAAAATGATGTATAAAAGAAATTAAACAAATAAAAAATAGACAGTTTTTCACAGACGATTCAGCGCCGCTTACCTAAAATGCTCATGCGCACTACTCGTAAACTTTCTCCCTGTCCGAAACAGACTGGCGACAGTATTTTCTGCTAATATGAAACACTTATTTTCTCGAATTTCATTACTGTTGTATTTCTCATTCAATTAATTCAGTTTTCACCTCGCGGCAAGGCAAAAATAATAAAAACACAAAATATCTTTATTAAAAATTATAAGATATATAAAAACATAAAACACCAAATACAGCTAAAAAAATTTTTTAAAAAAATTACGATTAACATTACAGTTTATACGCAAAAACAAGCAAGTCAGCGAGCGGGCAAGAAGACATATTTTTCGGTGCATAAAACTGAAAGTTTACTTTTGCTCTCACTTTGCAAAAAGACGCTGAAGGCTTAGAAACTGACTTAATTTACGGTGGAAGCTATGCTGAGTCAATATATGGAATAATTTAATAACTTAAATGATAATCCCAGGATGGATTAAGCATGATTTAATTCGCAATAATAAAAGGAAACGTTATCTTTGTTGTTGTGAAGCTTAGTTTCCCTAGATTGGCAACAAATCCACTATTTCTGCTACGTTTCAAATGTAAACAAATATTTTTTTTATTCTAAAATGTTTGTAAATTGTGCATTTTTTGTTATGGTAAAAAAATTAGGCTCAGGCGCATTGAAACAACCTTTAAATTGTTGATAATTGTACGACTATTGCATTCAGGTTAACTAAAGGCATAAAAAACCTAACCTGAAGATAAGAACAACATAATTCACTCATTTTTAATGCAACAAAAATGCAGGATTTACAAACATGTAAGAATAAAAAAAGAGCTCACGAAGCCGAGTAAAAGAGTGGGTATATATGCACATATATATATATATACATATATATATAAACTTTTGGTGCTGCCTATTGCCACCAAAAAGGGAGGTGCACAACTACATGCTATAGCGATCCTATATGCAAAATTTCAATGTTCTAAGGCTAGTCGTTTTTGAGTTATGCGAGATACATACATACATACGTACGTACATACACCACGAAAAAATCTTTTCTGAATCTTTAAAAAATTAATAATAATGAATTCGTTTTATTATTAAAAACTGTGATAACAATATCACTTACAATTTTCATTTATCTTTGGGGAACTGTATTTAATGACAGCTGATTCATAAAAGTTCTCATTTTTCGTTTTCATTTAAAGAGTAAAAATCTTAAGATATTTTAACCACGATCATTCTTTTGAAATCGGCATAGTCATGTCTCAAGATAGCAAGAAGTTGAACTGTAATCAAAAAAATTTCTCACGCTTACTGCATTAAATCTCGGCGCCAGCGACATTATTTTTGCAGCTAAACAGTGTTCTGAGCAAGAAGGGACGAAACGTCACTGTGACACGTACATCGCATATCCTGATACACAGTTACGTGAACTTCCATGGCAATTTCGGATTTAGTGTTGACGCTGAATGAAAAGGTTGATTTTTAAAAAAGCCTCATCTGGGGAATCTTAGAGTGGAACATAACGAGAACAGTGATCTAAGTCTGTAAATCTATTTTCTAATATCTCGCCAAAATTTGTATGAAATGGTTTGCTAAAGGTATGGAAGAATTTTTGAATCATTTTTAAAACACAATGCATAATTTACTAATTACAATAGTACTCTATAGGAATTATATGAAAATATAGATTTTATATATACAGAGCCTTTCCAACAAAGGTGTCGAAACTATTCTCAAAATATTCTGTTTTATTTTGAGAAACTTTATAATTGGGTTTATTTGGTTTATTTAATTATGGCAAAGTCTCGAGGACTATCTTCATGAGGGGAGGGATGCCTTCGTGGAGGACTTTCTAAGGGAAACTGACTCGTATACAAAAACCACGAAAACGCCCATGCAGCCAGCCCGTTCGCGGAATTCGAACCTAGGACCGAACTAGGTTCACAGCTTGGCTGCTAATGGGCCCTTTATAATTACATACCTAAAAATCACTTTTTAAGGAAATAAAGCTTATAGCTCTCGTTTTAGAACACCCTGCATAAGAGACTTGGAAAGCTCATAGATATTTCATATAACTTATAAAACCTAAGTACTATGAAATATAATAATTAGTATCTAATATAATTAGTATCGCTTTGTTCGAATAATATTCATTAAATTAAGTTTTTAGTATTATGTGTTACAGATAGAATACAGCATATGGAGTGCGCCTATGTTTTTTAAGCAATGACATGTTTACCAACTAAAATTAATACTCGTAGAAAATTAATCTCGAGCAAGTGAAAAACGCCCTTCACAGAATACAAAACCTTTTTTCAAAAACTGTAGCGCTGAGCTTGTTTATATGAACCACAAGATTCTCAGCGATGCTTTAGAGCTTAGAATTAAACTATTTTGGCTTCAGCTTAGTTTAGTAATCTTATTAGCCTATCTTCGATCGTTTAAGTTGTTTTTTCCAAACCAGTAGAAGAATTCTAATTACTTGTCTTAAAGTCTACAGCCATAATCAATGAAATCACAGATAATCTATTTTCTTTTTTAATTTGTTTAATAAGTGCACTATTAGAAATATAATTAAAATTCGGTTTATGACTTCTATTCTAATGCATTTGATTATAATGTTAATATTTTAAATTCAGCTTTCCACTGCTGTTAGGCAGGAAACCAAAACATTGCTAACTGAAGACTTCAAATTACAGTCTAACACCTCCAAGAAGGGCTTACCAATAAAAGTATCAGAAAATTTTTAAATTAATTTCAAATAAAACAGTGTAAAAAAAATCTGAAACTTTTCAGATTTTAAATTACGTCCAAAGGAGCGTTTTTTTTTTCCTACATTTTGTGTGCTTTTATTTATTAAATATCATGTTCCTCTCACTTAAACCATAAAATTCAGTTCAAGAGTAATATCGCAAAATAATCTTAAATTGAGAATATCTTTAGAATTTCCGATACACAGTCTCACGCGCTGGAGATAAAAATATTTTTTTATATACAACGTTGTCATTGTTCGCTTTGAAACCCTTGAGTTTGTTAATTAAAAATTCGTTAAAGTTTTACAAAATATGAAATCGATAATAAAACAAATTCCAAATTTCAAATTTGGGCTTCCAGATGCCATATTCGGGTGGAAACGTTCAATATTCAAAATTGGATGGCTCTAGGTACCGTTGTTTTATCACATTGCGAGAAACATACATACATTTATGCAGATTCTTTATTATTTAATTTCTTTAAATATAATACGGGGCTATAATATTTGGTAGCAACAATTCGAAAAGTCAAACAACGTTTTTAGAGAACCAACCCAAAATGCCAAAACGAAAGTAATAGTCCTTCTGGGCAAATTGCTCCTTTGGACTAAAATTAAAAAACACATATGATCTGCACCCGTTAGTTAGAAACATCTTTCATTAATTAAAAGAAAACTGGAGATGCTCACAATAACTGCCAGTTCGAAATATTAGAAATTGAGTATATTTTAATTTATATCAAACAATAATGCGTAATTGGAAAGTAAAATAAGCATTTGAATTACTAAGAAGCGAGTTTATTACTTTAAAATCTCTGTTTGTTAATCAATAAGGAGTGGATTAAATTTGAAAAAGAAATTTAAGACCATTCCTACCTCCCATCAATAACGAGTGGATTAAATTTTTATCTTTTCCTAATAAAAGGACTCTTGAGAATCCACTGTGTATGAAGGTGCGTGGAAGAGGTAAATTAAAAGTTTTACGTGTTTCGTGAAGGTTGCTTCTGGATTCCGCTGTTTTTATTTAGCAGTTTCCGAAGCATGATCGTGTGTGCGAATTATACAGGGTGTTTATAAAGTCCTGGACCCATTTTGATGTTTAATAGCTCATAAAATAATAAAGATAGATTAAAATTAATAACATAAATGGTTAGATAGACTCAAAAAGTTTCATGAGCCTTGTC
Organism: Stegodyphus mimosarum; assembly: GCA_000611955.2. NCBI lineage: Eukaryota > Metazoa > Arthropoda > Arachnida > Araneae > Eresidae > Stegodyphus > Stegodyphus mimosarum. The sequence goes on from KK113929.1 coordinate 158,053, forward strand.
AATGAACTTCCACGTGTGCCCCCTTCGTCGCACGGAGAATATCAAGTCGATATTCAATTTCACGCCAGGTCACGCAAGCATGTCGGCATCCGCAGAGGCTATTGCAGTTGTAATTCTGGCTTCTAGGTCATCGATGTTCGACACTCTCCTCCTGTAAACGTTGTCCTTTACAAATCACCAAAGGAAAAAGTCCAGCGGCGTTATATCAGATGATCTGGGTGGCCAAGGAATTGGACCTCCTCGCCCAATCCATCTTCTTGTTAAATGGTCATTCAAAGAACTACGAGCGATGGTACCCAATGAGGTTGTGCACCATCTTGTTGCAAAAAGACATGTGGCTGAAGCTCTTCTAGTTGTGGAAATACGAAGTTTTCCAACATGGCTAAGTATACGACTGATGAGACCGTCTTTTCTGTAAAAAAGAAAGGCCCAATGACTCGGTCGTGATTAGTCCACACCACACATTAACCTTTGGGGAATCCCTTTGTGCCTCACGATATTCATGGGGGTTTTCAGATCCCCATACACACATCAAAAGTAAACATAACATTGCGATAGTTGCTAAAAACAAAAGAGAGAAAATTTCAATTAATAATAATAATAATCAATAATAATAATAATAAGCAGACGATATTTAGACTGGAAAATGAAATTATCTGAAATTAACCACACGCGCAGACGATATTTACAAAAGGAAAGATATTCAAACCTGAAAAGGAAAATATATAAGTTATTCCATCAATAAATGCCATAAGTTTATTTATATCTTCATAATTTTATGAGTTATTAAACATCAAAATGTATCCGGGACTTTATAAACACCCTGTATTTTTCCAGGACAGGATTTTATGAGTTAAAAAAGTTTATTCCTCCTTCGAAGAGTAAAACTACACCAATTTGCGTTCGAAATTCAGATTTTTCAGTTAGTAACAGAATGGAACAGAGTTCATTATTTATTATATTCTGATGCTAGTCACAAGAATCTGAATTTGTAACGCAAGTAGAATTAAATGATGGCTCCCCACCTTTTTTTTTCTGAAAATGGTTTTGCAAGGTTGAATTTAAAACACTAACATTATTACAAAAATTAGTGACTTATATTACTCGTATTATAACACTCGTTATAATTACTACAAAGAAATTTAGAATAATTTACTCACTACTTTTAGACGTTTCTGGATTTATACCGTAATAAGAGATTTAAGCCGATTTCTTTAAATTAACATTTTTATGAGCGTTCGAAAAGTACTTTCAGATAATTACGACAAATAAGCGACTTTCGCCTGGCGGTCATTTCATTCTACTGCTATCTTATTTTTATGAGCATCAGTAATAAAGTTTACATATATAAATATTTTGACATTTATATTATTAGTTTAACTAATGCAAAGTGTTTAAAGACTTCTGTTATCTCTCTCAGCCACAGAATATGTTCTCCATAACCTTTCTTTTCACCAGCATTCTTTTTTTTTTTTCTTTGCATGCAGTAGAAAAACTTCTAACTCTTCGTTTGTTTTTAGAAGATAGATCTTTTAGGAAAATTTCATTATCTGTCTTGAAGCACATTTTAAGAACAAATTTTGAGTAGCTTTCATCAGTTACAGCGGTATAATGCAATGAGTTTATTATTTATTGCTCTCAAAATACTAAAAATTAAGATAAATCTTTTGTTATTTCGAACAACCACTTCGTTCGGTTGAATGACTTGAATAGATAGATTAAAATTAGAAATTAATAGATATGGTATTTGTTTATGAAAGTTGCATCAATTTGTTGAATGATTTGCTCGAAAATTTGCCAGTTTTGGCAATCGTACTAAAGTTTTCCAATATTTTTGTGTTGAAATCTTATATTTGAAATTGCATGGATATAAATATCATTGTAAAATACAGTTATGTTCAAAATGCATACATTTTTTACTTCCTTGTGCGAAGTAAAAGGAAGTATTGTAATCGGGAAAATTTCGGGTATGATATTTCAAAGAAAATATCCATTTTGACCGCTATCGAATGCAATTTAACGATGTTTTTGCGTGACATCTGTACGTAAAAGCAGAATAAAGGACTCCTTTTTCCCCCAAAAAAATTATAAAACTGATTTAAAATGGATTCTGAAGAGTTTTTTCGTGGCGTCTGTGCGTACGTAAGTGAGTATATATATATGTATCTCGTATAACTCAAAAACGAGTAGCCTCAGAACGTTGAAATTTTGTATATAGAGCTGTTATAGCATGTAGATGTGCACCTCGCATTTTCGTTGCAATCGGCCGCACATATATATATATATATATATATATATATATATTACCATTTTTGTTTATTGTATACATTGTTTTTATTGCAACTTCAGCTTTTCCCATTTTGCCAAAAAATTACAATTTTCTAGGCATTATTTGAGTTATATTTTCATGTGAATTTTTGCTTAGGATTTTAAGTTTTAATTGTATTTAATGTGTAATTTTGGCACTAACGTGCTTCTTCGAATAGGATTTCAGAAGGTTTAGGGTGTACTACGGCTTTTGCATTCTTACTTGTTAATAATAGAATTATAAAATTGCAGCTAGATGCGCAGTTTTTACAAAACCATAAAACACTATCGTTCAAGTTTTAACTTTTTAAAGAAAAATTTTACTTTACTTCTAGCAGCTGTAAGCGCTTAAGTTGTTCTTCAATTTTTTCATAAAAGGAAAGCAAATAAAGCTAATAGGGCATCCAAATCTCTTAATTCCTTTTCACCCAGAATAATTATCCTATAACTACACTGTAAAGCAGGCTAGCTCCCTCTTTACTTTTAAACTATGGCTCAAAATAAAAACATTAATATAATTAAATGAAGCAATTCGCTTTGTAAATGTTGTAGGTTAAATGCCATGCTTCCACCAACTAAAACTCTTAAACAACAAACACTTTGAAAAACTTACAATTGTATCTACCAAATAACATGTAAAACATGTTCTCTGCAATACATAGGTCAAACAAAAAATTATCTTAACATAAGAATTAACAACCATAGATCACACATTAAAAAATTTGCGAACAACAATAAAATTTCAACTGTTCATAATCAAAACACAGCTATTTTAGAACATTTTCAAATGCATAGCTTTGAAAATATTGAAATCACTGTCTTAGAAATAGTACCAGACTATAAATTAAGATTATTCAAAGAATCCATATACATACTGCAAAAAAGAGCAGTTTATCCATATGGACTTAACTCCAATTTAAGCAATACCACAAATAAAAGCAAGGAAAATTCTATCTACGGACAATTCATATTTTTTAGCCAACCAACTTCCAGAGGAAAAAGAGGAGGAAATAAAATTAAAAAATTTTTTTCAGCTCAAGATTTAGATATAATGTTACATAAAATTTCTAACTTCTTTCCACATGAATCTTTCGTTAAACAAACTATTAATTTAATGCATAATTTGAAGAATAATACTTTATGGAAACTTCTTAACAAAGTTAAAAAACAATTTATAGGAACAGAGATTATTAAAGATTTAATCATTGATTTTTGCAACTTTAAACTCAGTAATAGTAACTTTTTTCGGAAAAAAATCTTCTGTAAAATACAATTCAAACATCCATTATATGATCAGCTAAAAATGTCTAGTATTTTCAAAAAATATCAATCCCTATTACCTGACACTAACTTACAAGTTACACCGTGCTTCAAATACGAAAAAACAATAGGCTCTTTAGTCATTAATCACCATGAAGTTAATTCCAACAACAAATGCAACTGTCTTCAACCGGAATTTAAAAACTTTGTTGATCAATATCACAAGCACATCATCACAGGAGACTTAAGCATTGTTCAGGACCAGCAACTACGGCAAGTTATGCAACTAGGAACCAAATTTCGCCCCACATTCTCACTGAGAAAAGAATTTTGTAAGCAGCAATTTCACAACGATCTCAATAAATTCATCATAACTATCAGCAATCGCACAAGCCTACCCACCACTACCTTTTTAGAATGGAAAACGGCAATAAGTAAAGCATTTGAGCATACATTGTTTAAACTTCCCCAGTTTTCAGCATTACATAATAAAAAACTTCTGCTCACTCAAATTAAAAAACTGCAAAATATTTTTATAATCACCAAAATAGATAAAGCCAGCAATAACTTCAGTATTTGTTGAAAAAAATTCTATTATGATCTTTTGCACCAAGAATTAAATAGTTCTAACACTTATCAACAAGTTAAAACTAGCTCCAAAATTCTATTAAATAAGTTTAATGCTCTGCATAAAAGACTGAACCTTCATCCTAATAAAATTAATAATAGATTCACTAATCTGTATGCTTTACCCAAGTTCCACAAAACACCAATTAAATTTAGATTTATAGCAAACAGCACTAAAAGCTACTTAAAAGAAATCGACTATAAATTTTCACAAATACTAAAACTCGTCATGAAATATATCAATGATTACGATTTTCAAGGATTACATTATAACTGGATTATTACTAACAATGAAAAAATTATCAACACTATTAATGAAATAGAAATTCAAAATATTCAATGCTATGATTTCGAAAATTTATATACAACACTTCCCTTAGAAGATATTCTAAGCAGCTTGCAAGATCTTCCAAAACTGTTCCCACAAATTTTAAATTTTATTACTAACGACAATTAGACCTTGTATCTTAAAAGCATCCTTTTTAATAATTATATTTTCTTTAATAATACTTTCTTTAAACAAATAAGGGGAATTCCAATGGGCGGTAACAGTTCAAGCTCCATTTGTGGACTATTCCTCTTCTCATGTGAATTTAATTTCCTACGTTCGCTTAACAAAAATGAATACCAGTATTTTAAGTACATTTTTAGATACGTAGATGACATTATTGCCTTTAATAATTATGGAAAAATAAAAAATACACAGATTTATCCTTCCAACTTAAAGCTTAATATCACTAATAGCCAACAAGACGAAATTGTTTACCTTGATTTGCAGATTAATAACTTTAAACATATTAAAATTTTCGACAAACGTCGCGAATTTGCCTTTCCTACTTTAAAACTTACTAATTGGAAGTCCAATATCTCGAAAAGAATAATAATCAATACTATTCATTCACAAATAATCAGAATAAAAAGAATTTGCAACAATGCGGACAATCTTAAAGAAGATTTACTCCACTTAATTAAAATACTCAATGAAAATAAAATACCTAACAAAATAATCCAAACAGCACTCAAAAAAGCTGGCATTGACCCTTTTATTTTTTAAATCATATAATTAGGATAATGTTCATAAATTCCGCATAACATTAACTGTAATGCCGATAGAGGGCGCTTTTTCTGTTTTGTTTATGAGCAAGTGAGAGGAGTTTGAGATATGAACCGAGGTATACTGAACCTTCGATGCAAGTTATGCTGTTTTTTAATAAATAAATATAATGTGGCAATCTCTGTTTGTGATGAAAGAGAAGTTTTATTCTTGAATTTTATTATGGTGAGCACAGCCGGGAAGATTATCGTTTGTTTCAAAATGCAATATAATTTGATGTTCTTCGAATGTGTTTCGATTTCATATAGTGTATGCCGATTGTGTTCGTTCTGAAAAATGAAAGTTTTCTCCTGATTCAATGAATTGGATACTCTATAATTGGATGTGAATTTGGGTAAGATTATAAAATCTTAATCTGCAACAAGGTAAGCTTTACTATTCTTTATTGTTAAATATGAATCTTATATTGCAAATTACTTCTAACTCCTCTTCTTAACGTTCTAAAATCGAAAGAGAAACTTAGTTAAAGAATATCAAGTTAATTTGAAAGAATAGAAATTGATTTCAAAATGGAAATAGCAAAGGCTAAACGAACTGCATTAAGATCTCTTACAACAAGATTAATTTCTAAAATCGAAAGTAAAATATTAGAAAATGAAATAGAAGAAGAAGAGTTGGAAGAACTTTCAGAACAACTAAATTTGAAGTCTAAACAACTAAAAGAAATTGATTCTGAAATCCAAAGTCAAATTACAGATGTTAAAGAAATTGAAACCGAAATTATTAAATGTGATGAGTATCATGAAAAATTGATTAATTGTACATGTAAGTTGAAAGTTGCTATTAATAAATGCAAACCAGTTATACAAAGAACACATCAACAACCTGTTAGTTTGTTAAAATTAGAAAAACAATTTGTTAAATTACCTTCATTA